>VYZT01037846.1:0-12655 GCA_013400735.1 Pomatostomus ruficeps | reverse complement strand
AGGCGGCTGCGGGAGCGCGGCGAGGCCGCGGCTTTGCCCGGGGAGAGCCCGAGCCGCCCGCGCTGCCCCGGTGGATCCGCTGTGCCCGGAGCGCGCCGGGGCTGCGGGCACCGCCGGAGCGCTGCCCCGCGGAAGTTCGGCGCTGGCATCCCGGCACAAGCGCCGCAGCGGGGGTGGTTTTTTTATTATTTATTTCTCGTCACATGTCCGAACGTCAGTGCAGAAATGCCGATCTTTCTGGAGCCGGGTAAAGCCGCTGCTCTCGCGCCAAAATTAAAAGCAGAGGTTTAAAATGCTGCGTTAGGCGGGTCAGCGGCTGTTCGCATCCCGTGCTTTCGTGAGCACTGCAGCTGATCATGTGCCGTTTGCAGCTCCTGACGCTCATCTCCGTGCTGTCAGGGCTGTAGGGGGACTTTATTGCATCATCTCAGTTTATATTTTTCTGGATCTTCTGTTGCTTTTTTATATCGTTTCGTATATTAAACCTTTGCTGTTGCTCAAAGTGCCACTGCATGTTTGCTGCTCGTTAAATATTAGTGACAGTCTTGGAATCTTTGAGATCACGAAATCAGGGAATGATTTGGGTTGGAATGGATCCTAAAGATCATCTCAGGCCATGGGCAGGGACACGTTCCTCTCTCCCAAGGTGCTCCAAGCCCTGTCCTTGGACACTTCCAGGGATCCAGGGGCAACCACAGCTTCTCTGGGCAATCTGTGCCAGGGCCTCACAGGGCAGAATTTCCCCAGAATTGCTGATCTAAACCTCCATGTTCCAGTAAAAAGCCCTTTCCAAGTTTCCTGTAGATTCTCTCCAGGTACTGCCCTTCAGGAGATAAGCAGATATTCTGTTACCCACGCTCCGTGTAACCTGTACAGACATTGTGTGACAGCTGAAGGCTGGAAAGCTTCTCAACCTGCAGGAAAAGTTCTGTCTGTCACCTCCATGATCAATAAAACCCTTGGCTTTAGGAAACGTGGCTTGCATCACCCTGTTGGTGCTGCCAAGAGCAGGTTCTGAGCGAGGCAGCGAGAAAGTTGAGTTTGTTCTCTGCCGTGTTCCTGCAGTTCGGTCTCGGGGAACAATTAAACCATTGTGGATTTTCAAACGGTGCCGCGACTGACATTTGGCAACCTCGGCTGGCCTCAGGTGCCTTTTGGCGAAGGGATAGAGGAGGGTGAGAGTGGACTTGAGATTAAAACAGCAGAACAGCAGGAAATGTAAGAGCAGGCGAGAAGGGGAACACAGGACTGTGAAGGGGGAAAAACATCCCCGTGGAAGTTTTCTCCGTGGAGTGTGATCCTGCAGGGATCAGAGGTGATGGAGCCAGAGCAGCTGAGATCATTAAGCTGGGATGGCAAGGGGACACTCAGGACTGTGTTGTCACATCTCTGCTGCTGCTTCCTCCCAAGAACTGAGCCCAGACCTGTCAGTGAGGGGTTGGAACAGGCACAGCCATCCTGGGTTGTTTAAAAGGAGCTTCCTCAAAAGCCCTGTGGTTGTTTGTGCTAATTATTCTGGTGAAAAAACCCTCAGCTTTAATTGAGGTGTTTGTAATGAATGCAGCAATGTACGGACCGAAGGGCTGGTGGCTTCCCAGTGCCTTTCTTGGTGTTGTGAAACGAGAAGTCCTGAAAAAACACCAGAATGGTGCCTGAGGTGAATTTTGGTTAAATTAACACTGAGAATGAAACCCAAAGTTCACAGGAGCAGGAGAAGCACACTCAGCCCTGCCAGAGCCATTGGGTAACGGGAGGAGTTGCTCTGGGAACTGAGGGGTGTTTATTCTCTGTGTTGAATTTTTGAAAATTCGTGTGTTGGCATCCAAGAGCGGGGTCAAGGGCAGCTTTCGTGGGTTGGGTTGCGAAACGTGTCAATAAGCTGGATTTCTCTAATAAACGTCAGCGGGAGGACATGAGCTGGCAGCGCTCTGGGCTGGAAACAAACCTGATCTTTTGGACTCCCTAATTGCCTGTGGTGTTAGTAGGTGGAACCAGGAGTTAAATTCCCCTTTAGGTCACCCAAAATAAACCAGCCTCTGTAAACTTTAACGTTGAAATGGTCTGGAAGCTGCTGAAAGTTTCTAGTTTTCTTTGGTTAGTGTTTTCACTTGGTTAATATTTTAAAATGCACTCCTTGGCCTTGGCTTGGGCTGATTTTTTTGCAGATCTCAGTGGTTTTTCTTTTTTCTTCTGCTTCTCAGAATTTCACAGGACGCTCAGGATATTTATATTCAGTCTGTAGGTTCCAGGCTGCTCACGGCTAACCCGCAATTGTTATTTTGTGTCCGTGTTTTTAAAAATCAAAACGTGAGGGTGCAGTCTGAAGCCCGTTCCATTCTGTCCGTGCTCATTCCAGCTGTCTGCTTGCCTTGCACTTCTTTTGCCGTGCAGAGCCACAGTTAGAGGGGAGTGTTCTCTTGCAGAAGGGATCAGGTTGAAAATTCTTTGAGGAAAATATCTTTTCAGAATTAAACCACGTTCCTCAATGGTGACTGGTGCTGATGCTGAAGTGCAGGAGCTTCTTCAGGACTGGTTATTGGTCAGAAAATGTGTTTGACATCAGAGTAAAGCTGAATTCTTTCATTAATATTGGGGTTTGACTCACCAATATAAAATAATAAAACCTTCTCAGCAGATTGTTTGTTCCTAGTGCAGATGAGAGACCCAGTTCATCTGTTCACATAACCTTTATTATTGCTCTAATGGGCATAATACTTGAAAATTTCTACGTAAGAGCAATTTTAAAGAAAATTGCAGAACCTTAACATTCTTTGAGTTCACCTGGGGGTGTGAAATTGCACCTCTAACGTTTAAGTGATTGAATACAACGCAGCCAGGTGAGGCAGTGTCCCTGTGTCACTGAGGTGAGTGGCACTGTTGCAAACCTTGCAGAGAATTTTCCAGATCTTCTGATAATTTATTATTCCTGACCTGTTTAATTTCGTAATATTAATTATAATATTATAGAGATTTTATCCTTTCAAACTTAAAAGCTTGTAAAACACGTCAGTGCGTTTCTTTTTAACGTTTTCTTTTTCTAATTCATTTTTCTTCTCCCCCTCTCATCCCCAGGGTCAATTAAGTGAGAGCATGGACCATGGAGGAGTTGGCCAATATGACCTGTAAGTTGCTGCTAGGAAATATTCTGTATCATTAATCTTCACCACATATAAATTCTAATTTTGTTACGTTGTTAAGGTAAATAGAAAATTCTGTCTTTCTGCTTCAATTTTGAGTAGTTTCTAGATGTTTCGCTATTTCCTCACATTAAAATTTGTCAATTGTATCTTAAAATAATAATAAAAAACAAATTCTGGTGAAAGCTGCTGTTTGTCTTTTGATCCTTGTTTCTCCTAAAAAGAAATCTCTTGTGCTTGAATAATATTTGTTGAAATGTCTGAGTCAGTTTGAAGCTTTGATCTTTTAAACTTAATTCTGGGGTGATGCAGAGATGTCGTGTGCATTAAATGGAAGGGGTTTGAAGGAAATCTCGATTCTCTAAATCCCCCGAATTTGCAGGGGAGTGCAAACTTGCATTTCTCAGTGCACGCTGCAGCTCTGCACACAGCGAGTGATCCTCCTGGTGCCGGCAGTTCTCCCAGGATGTCTCTGTTAGGTCAGGCACTTTCCAGGGAGTCAGTGCTTTCCTTTGCTCAGCTCTCGCTCCCAGGGGCACTCACAGCCTTGTTGTGCTTCTCTGCAGTGGGCTGGAGCATTGTGAGAAGTTTGAGATCTCGGAGACCAGCGTGAACCGAGGCCCCGAGAAGATCCGCCCCGAGTGCTTCGAGCTGCTGCGCGTGCTGGGCAAGGGCGGCTACGGCAAGGTCAGCACCTCAAACCCTCCAGCCTCCCTGGAATCGCTCCGATCCCCCCTTCCCTTCCCTGAAAAATTCCTTCTGCACAGGGGAACCCAAGGGTGGGCTCCTGGGCTCGATCCCTGGCAGAGCCTCACCCGCTGGAGCAGCACTGTGTCACCCAAACTCATCCCAAACTCATCCCAGCCCCGAACCCTTGCAGTTTGGGGGTGATCCCCTCTCTCCCTCGTGCACAGCTTTGATTTTTAACTCATGGCACTTAATGCAGCTGGAATGTGTGACTGCCGCTGTCTTGGTGTTGTTTAGGTGTTCCAAGTACGGAAAGTAACCGGAGCAAACACCGGGAAGATTTTTGCCATGAAAGTTCTTAAAAAGGTAACCTGAATTTCCTTACTTTCTGAATTTAAAAGCAAAAAAATTTATCCCTTCATTTACCTGTTACAATTATCTAAATAACCTACAATTATCTAAAAATTTATAATTTAATACACCTAAAAAAAAAGTTTTAGTATATATAGCACTAAAGTTTTAGTACGTATAGTTTTTACCAAGGTACAGTTGGAATTGGAATTAAATTTTAATTTATTCTGTCTGGGTAATTCTTAGCTCATTTAAATAGGTCAGGAGGTCCCTTCCAACCTGATTTTATGAAACAAAGACTTAAACTTTTGCAAGAAAGCTGTCACGTAGATATTACGGTGAAATTTAATTTTTTAATGCTGTTGCCGATTCATTTGTCATGTTGTAATTTAGTAAACTCAGAATTAACCGATTTTAAAAGTTCCTGTGCTCACATATCCCTGCTTTTTGCAGGCAATGATTGTCAGGAATGCCAAGGACACGGCTCACACGAAAGCAGAGAGGAACATCCTGGAGGAAGTGAAGCATCCCTTCATCGTAGACTTAATTTATGCCTTTCAGACTGGTGGAAAACTCTACCTCATCCTTGAGTATCTCAGTGGTCAGTATACGGCGTTCTGTGCCCTGCTTCTTGGCGTCTTACACAATCCAGAATTGGGGTGCTTACCCTTCAGATAAAAGGCCAATTAATGATGGTTTGGTGTCTTAAAATGTTAAATATCTACATATTAAAATTATATAGAACAACAGAAATAAACCTTTTAATTCCATACACTAAATAGGAATGAAAGTAAAATCATTGTGAGGGGTTTTAATACTTTTTCGTCCACGAGATTTGTCATTTTTGTGTGTTCCACTTAAGTTCTGTGCAGTCCTAGAGTTTCCTGAGGGCTTAGTCCTTGCAGGTTCCTTGTGACAGAAAAAAATTTTGCCTTTATTTCATGGTTAGGGAAACAAACACAGACTAGAAACAATTTTTTCAAGTTGTAACAACAAAAAACAGGGATAGAAATACTCTTATTTTTTAAATGCTCATTTCTTCAGGTTGCTGGAGTCCTGAGGGTAACAGAACAGCGGCTCAGTTGTTTTTTTGTGCAACAGCCTGTTGTGCAGCAGGCAAAAATACCTGTTGCTTCTAGCTTTCCTAGAAAACAGACTTTTGACTGGCTCTAAGTGATCCTTTTAATTGAGTATAATCTATTTTTTCCGTGGCAGGAGGAGAACTATTTATGCAGTTAGAGAGAGAAGGGATATTTATGGAAGACACAGCTTGGTGAGTGAAGCTATTTTTGTAAATTAATAGTTGGGTTTTTTTTTTTTCCCAAGCGCTTCAGCTGTCCATAACTACTCATTGATTGTGTGAAAGAGCAGGTCCGTGGGTTTGGGGAGGGTGTATCTGTGCTCTGCTCACCAGTTTGGGCTGGTGGAACTCCAGGATTAAAACAGGAGGGTCCACTGGTGGCTGCTCAGCAAGGGCTGTGCTCAAAGTTTGGGGTTTGAAGAAAAAACTGTGGAAGGCTTGCTGAAGATGCTCCGCAGGATTGAATATATCTGATTTTGTGACATGTTTTCCCTTTCAGCTTTTACCTGGCAGAAATCTCCATGGCACTGGGGCACTTGCATCAGAAAGGAATCATCTACCGGGATCTGAAGCCAGAAAATATCATGCTTAATCACCAAGGTAGGGCTCTGGGAATGAGTCAGGCTGGCAGGCCTTGGGAAACGATTCCCCAAAAGGTCACCACAGCTCAGTTTGAGGTGAATCTCCTCAGAACAGCGGCAGGGGTGTTACCACTCCTGGGATAAGTGAAGAGCTGCCAGAGCTAATTGCTCTCAAACGCAGCTTTCTTGCTCGAGTTCCCTGCACCCAGGCGGGTTTGGAGTGCTTGATTTGCTGTTTCTGCACCTCTGGATTTTTTTTTTTTCCCTCTGCTGGATCATTGTGAATTAGAATCTGTGACATTTGAGTCAGCGGGGATGACTGATGGCAGGACAGGCAGCGTGGGGAGGGAGCCAAATCATCTGTGGCCGGAATGTTTCAGGCAGCAGCTGCCACCTCACACCGGCAGCAGCTCCAGCTCTGGTTGCACCGTTACAGGGCCTGTGTGACACCGAGCCGTCTGGCAATCTGTACCACTCAGAATTTCCATGTTTGCTTAAACAACTGATTTACTCACTCTGAGGCTTGCTACTGAATTATTCAGGGCACTGCACATCATTCTGTGAATTTTGAAACAAGCAGTAAAATTCAGTAACCTACTTTTTTAGCTAAATGATGCTGCACAGTCTTTCTGTTTAAATACATTTGTCTGTATTTGAATAAATTTTGGTAGTTTGTCAAGTGGCAACATTTGCTTTTCTCTCTGAGTGTGATTACCTTGTTCTATTTTACGGCTGCTTTGCTTTGTCAGAGCATATGTGGAAGTAGTTCAGAGTTATCACGTATTCCTGTTAAAAATTCCTTCTTTTTTAATATTACCTCCACAAACGGCAGGATTCTGACAAGTCTGAAATTCGCTATATTTCATTTCAGGTCACGTAAAACTGACTGACTTCGGATTATGTAAAGAATCCATCCACGACGGAACAGTCACACACACATTCTGTGGAACAATTGAATACATGTGAGCTGCATGATGAAATACCAAAGTATTTCTCTGCTCTGGGGGTAACGGCTGCATTTTGCCTTTTTTTTAACTGGTGTTGAGTCAGATAGGAAAACTTTTCCGTGATAAACGGGGATTTGTTTGAAAACTAGCAGGCACAATTAGCATTCAGCTTGTTAAAACACTTACATATTTTTGATTTTTCTGCTTATAGGGCCCCTGAAATCTTGATGAGGAGTGGGCATAACCGTGCTGTGGACTGGTGGAGTTTGGGGGCATTAATGTATGACATGCTGACTGGAGCAGTAGGTGCACAGTTATAATTGCATGTATTTCCCTTTGTAGCTTCTCTGCTTCCCTCTCCCCTAACCCGGCTGCATGAATAAATACCTAAAATTGCCTTTATACACACTGCGAGTAAGAAATAACCAAAATACAGCTCGCAGCTTGTGTTGGCTACAGACATGAGCTGCTTTCATCCAACCAGAGCCTCTTTGCAGTGATTTTTTACCTGCTCTGTCAATGACTGAAGTGAGTTCTGTGTGCACAGAGATCTGAACAAATCCTGTTTTTCCTCCTGTTTCAATGGTGCTTTCCAGCCTCCTTTCACTGGGGAGAACAGAAAGAAAACAATTGACAAGATTCTCAAGTGTAAACTCAACTTGCCTCCCTACCTCACACAAGAAGCCAGAGATCTGCTTAAAAAGGTAGGATTTTCACGAATGTCAGTACTCCACGTGTATGTGAAAAATAGAAATATAATGATACCACCGTGGCTGTTCAGCCCGAGCTGGGTTTATTACTGAATAAGCCACTTTTTTGTTGAGTGGCACAAAAAGTGTTTTGCCTTGAAAATACAATTGTTTGCAAGCGAATGCAGATTTTTCTGACCCTTCTGTATTCATTCTGCACGGTATTCATTGAAGTGATGATTCATGGCAGGACCGGTCTGGCCATAACAGCATCACTAATTCTGCTTTTTTTGGATGTTGTTTCTCATCAAGCTGCTAAAAAGAAACGCTGCCTCACGTCTAGGAGCTGGTCCTGGAGATGCTGGAGAAGTTCAGGTAACTTGAACTTGAGAATTCTTAAATTACCTCATGGAAAAGAAAACAGCTTTGAAGGTGCCTCAGGGAAGGCGGAGAGTGTCTGTCTCGAAGGGTAACGAGCAGGAAGGCAGCCACATGTGACAGCTCATCAAAACCTGAAGGCTTTAAAGCCCAACAAAAGCAGCTGTCTGCCTATTTGATAACTTGAGATTGGGAAAAGAACTTCTATTCTTTAGCTCTGTCTTCAGTAGATCTCCTCTAGCAGTTGCACAGTGCTAATTGTGCAGCCCTGAAGGGTGAGGATCCTCTCAGCAGTCTGATGAAAAACCTGCCTTGATTCGGGCAGCTCCTTGAAGGGAAGTGTGGCACAGTTAAACACTCAGGCAGAGGTTGTTGCTTCCAGCTTGACTTCGTGGTGAGACTGACAAAGCATTAGAGACTCCTCCACATTTCACAGTTCTGATAATTTGTCCTTAATAATGCAGCGTTTTGTCATGGTTTAACTTCCAAAGCTGGAAAATGCAGGTATTTTGCATGTGAACTGGCTTTTTCTGACACTGCTGAGGAAACGGGGACGTGGTGTCTGGCACGAGGTGTGATCTCAGTGCTCAGCTCTCCCAGCTACTGCGAGGCCGAATATTTGACGCTGGAGCCCAGTGGGATTTCGGACAGAGAGACACCAGAGGAGGGTCTGGAGAGAAGAAGGGCTCTGGAGAGAAGAAGGGCTCTGGAGAGAACACGTTCCCAGTTAAACCCTGGGGTCTGTGCCCTGACCCTGCTGTTGTCTCTCCCGCAGGCTCACGCGTTCTTCAGACACATCAACTGGGACGAGCTGCTGGCGCGCAAGGTGGAACCTCCCTTTAAACCCTTATTGGTACGTCCTGGGAATGCTGGGAGATAGATATTCCCTGTGAGCCTGTAGGAAAGCTCTTTAAAAACTCAGAAACAGTCACTTCACAAACTGGGGTGCCACTGGTTGCTGGTAGTTGAGTTATGGCAGCTCAGGGGACAGAGTCACTGCTGCCAGTTAAAGCTGGTGGATCTGATCAGCAGCTGCTCTGCTTCAGGTCAAATTCCTCCTGCTTCTGACCCCCAGGTCACACAGAATGGCGAGTGCAGTGCACTCAGATCAGCTTCTAAACCCTGTCCAGTAGGTCAGTACTCAGCTTCAGCTAAAACAATCAAGAGTTGCTAAGCAAAAGTAAATGAAATCACCTAATTAAGCATTTTCTGTGTTTGCTGATTAATATTTACAGTGCATCTTGTGCATTATAAGCAGTAGTCAGAGTTTACCTCAGACCAGTGATGTGATGAACAAGTTTTCATTATCCCATCTTCTGTTTGATGTTTTTCCCTCTGGGTAGAATCAGCTACAGCAGCTGTGGGTATTGGCACCTCTAGAATTCCCAGCTACTAAAATTCCCACTTTAAACTGGCTTAAGCACCACTAATGCCAAGCATGGGGACTCCAGACCTTTTCCCCCTCACCCTTTGGAATGAAATTCAGAAAGACTCAAGACTGATATTTCCAAATGATTTATGTGAAGCTGGTTTTGGGTTTTTCTGTAATTAGCAATTTTATGGCAGTTTCCTGTAGAAACCAGATGGTTTTTCAACTTGTGCTTCCATGGTTGTGTGAAGTGAACAAATGAATACCTGCTGCCTTTCCAGTGCCATGTGGGAATGAGAGAAGGGATCTTGGAATTGGTGTTGTTCTTTGAGCAAATGAAACAATATTCCTCATAATCACTTATTCCAGAGCTGTCCTCTACCCCTCAGACTATAACCACTTCTGTATCTGCAAAAATGGGACAAAATTATCTGGAAAGGCTTCCAAAAACTAAATAGTTGCAACTGTTCTATACTGGTTGTGACAAGGGCTAAACTTGCAAGAAACTGGCGTTGTATTTCTAAAAGTTTTTGTTTGTAATTTGAGAAATTTTTTTTTTTTTAAAAGGCATCTTTTTAATTTGTGTTCCTTTTTGATCCATAATTTTTGCCCCTCCCCCTTGCCTTTATTTCTCAGTGGCAGTGCCCATAGTGACCTCCCACTGGCAGCGACAGGAATCCGACACCACTCCAGGGTTTTCCTCCAGCAGAGCTCTGCCAAAAACCTATGGAATGAACTCCACCCAGAGGCTGCACTGCTCACCGCTGAGCCATTTGGTTGATATCTGTAATATAAACCCTTAATCATTTTGTTTTTGCAAAGCAATCTGAAGAGGATGTGAGCCAGTTTGATTCAAAGTTTACACGTCAGACACCTGTTGATAGCCCAGATGACTCAACTCTCAGTGAAAGTGCCAACCAGGTCTTTCTGGTGAGTGAGGAATGCCTCTGCAGAGGGAGGTTTCCTGCTGGAAATGGGGATATTTCAGCTGAATTCATTCTGTGGAATCCTAACACCTTGAAGCAGACTCTCCTGACTAAACCCAGATCCCGTAACGGGTTTGAAATGCTCGGAGGCTTTGGAAATGCTTTGGTTATTGCTGACGTTTCTGTGTAGAGCAGCCAGCAGCCAGCGCTGCCTGTGTGGGATGTCAGCATTCCGATTCAGAGCTGCATTGTGAGCCCTGGACACGGCATTGCTTTCACAGCCCTGCAGAGACAACAATGGCCGGGCTGTAGAGCAAAACTAATTAAATCGAGTGTGCCTGTGGGAATCGGGGAGCTGAGGAGGAACAGCTGGGGTGCAGCAACTCCCTGAAGTCCCACTGTTAACTTGTGCTCACTCCCAGAAGCACATCTCTCTACGTTTACTTGTTTTATAATTTTCCTGTAAGAATCCGATTTTCCTGACTGTACCAGTGCTGCTGGATGCAGACCTTGCCTGTGAGTTGTGCCTTTCTCCTCTTTTGCAGGGTTTTACGTACGTGGCTCCGTCTGTACTTGAAAGCGTAAAAGAGAAATTTTCTTTTGAACCAAAAATTCGATCACCTCGCAGATTCATAGGTAGCCCTAGGACACCAGTCAGGTACCTTTTCTTTATCTTCTTTTCTTTTCTTTTGTCATACACTTTCTCACAAGTAGTTGAAGCACTGGAAATAAAAAATGCAGCCTCGCTTCTGAGTAAGCCCAGCGCTTCCATTAGAAGTGATTCTGTTTTATAAACCACGTTATTAAAGACAAATCTGTGGTGTTGGGCAGCACAAGAATTTCTAATTTGTTGCTTTTCAGTGCTGATAGAGCCTCAGAGCGGTGACTTTGGCACACCTAAAACTGTTTCAGAACATCCTAAGCACTTTGTGCCACTAAAGAATCATTTTAGTACAGAAAAACCCTTCTGCAATGCCCCAGAAATGAGAGAATTTCACAAGAGACTGTGGTAGAAGCCAGACACGGGAATTTCTCAAACTCCTGGAAGTGGAAGGAAGAATTAGGAATATACCTTGGCGCTGTGCATGTCCCCATCTCTGATTCTTACATTTCTTGTTTTAAAGCCCCGTCAAGTTTTCCCCCGGCGAGTTCTGGGCAAGAGGTGCTTCCGCCGGCGCATCAACCACGCAGCCACCTGTGGAATACCCCATGGAGACGAGTGGGATAGAACAAATGGATGTGACAGTCTGTGGAGAGGCTTCAGCACCACTTCCAATCCGGCAGCCAAACTCTGGGCCCTACAAAAAACAGGCTTTCCCCATGATTTCCAAACGACCGGAGCACTTGCGCATGAATCTATGACACCGCCATTTCCGCGAGCCTTGGGAGGCGGCAAACCGAGACCGGACGCGAGCCCCCCGGAAGCTGAAATCCGAGGGCTTGTTTGGTTTACTTTTAAAAAAAGTGACAGTGTATCAAAGAGTCGGTCATTGCACAGAGAGACTCGGAAAGCAAAGAAAAAAAAAACGGATTTTTTTTTCCTGTCAATCAATGGTGCATAAAAACAAAAAAAACAAAACAAACTTTAGCAAATGGTATTGCAGAACTCTAGGCACATCATCTTCCCGATTCCAGTGACATCTTCTCACCTTATCAAGGATCTTTCAGCTCGAGAGCTCGAAACTGACAGTATTGAGGGGCAGGATGTTGCTTCAGAATCACTGGTGTAGTCGTGAATGTGTCGAGGAGGGTTGGCCCTTTCACTAGGCAGAGTTTGGAATGCCTGCAGGCTTGCAGCTGAGGGGTAATTAGCATGCAAGCTTCGTTAAGCGGTTTCCTACAATGGGGCGGAATCAAAGAGGAAAGCTAAACTTAATTGGTGTTTCACGTTCCAAAACATAATGAGTTTTTTTTATAGATATATATAAAAATATATATTTTTCAAATAGATTTTTTGATTCAGCTCATTATGGAAAGTATCCCAAATTGCGAAAGGCAAGCTGAATTGGTTGCTGTGAAGAAAGTTCGAGGCTCTAGTTGTGATTCTCCTCCTGACGAACCAACCAATCGATAAGCGAATGGCTCGCTGACCCAGCCTGGCAGCGCGGGGTGCGAGAGAACTGCTCCCCTGCTTCCCCAGCTGCAATCCCCGTTCCTTCCTGCAAAGACAAACGGATCCAATCCCACAGCAGTGCTGCTATGTTCTAGGCTTAACTGGAAGCCATGGGCTCACTCGTGTCCTGCTTATTTCACCCCTGTCCTCAGCAGACATTTCACTGGGAAAGCATCACTTTTGTACACGCTGGCGCTCGGCTGGCGCGGCCGGGCAGCTCAGATTCTTACCCACAGAGAGATCCACGGTGCAGCACACCACCAGGGCAGTAGAAATCTCTAGGAAGTACCACAGGAAACACAAGACAAATCCTCCAGAGTATAAAGGAAATCAAATATTTTTGTAACCAGTGGGTAAGAATTTGAGGATTTTTTTTATTATTAATTATTATTATTA
>VYZT01037845.1:0-14311 GCA_013400735.1 Pomatostomus ruficeps | reverse complement strand
GGTTCCTTATCTCAACTCATAGACCTCTGAGTTAATTCCCTTGGTTTTTTTTCCCCTCTCCTTCCCTCATCTGCCCAGCTGTGGCAGGGGAGGGAACGAGTGAGTGGCTGCCGTGAGTGCCTGGCACTTAGCCAGGATCAAAACCACGACACATACTTAATTAGTTCACACTTGTTGTGCCTGTGCTGTAGTATGGGTGCACTTTGAGCTGTTCCATGCCGTTCTGGTTGCTGACTGAAATCTCTTGGAGTATATCAAAGCACCATGGGCATCCAAATTTCCCTCTAGAGGACACTGAGATACATGGGAATATACTGCAACTAGAATTCACAAAGAGAATTCAATCACAGAGATCTGCACACTGCCCCTTGGCATAAGCACTGCTACTGTATCATGTGAAATAATTTTCATGATTCTATGCTCCTTCTTCCAACATTTTAGATAAAATTTATATATCACATGTGTAAACTCAGTAATAAGAAGAGAAATTTAAAAGGATGCAATTATTTTTGGAAGGCACTCCATTCTACAATTGGACTGTGGAGAAATACGCATGTTTGAGGTGTATTCAAAATAAAATATGGTCAGGCCACTTGTAAGTTAAATTGATATGACAACCTATCCTGATGGAAATAGTCTGTAATCTGCATTACCTTTTGTTAAAAGAAAAGACAGACAATTCATTTCTGTAATACAAGGAATTTTCTGACTAGCAGGCTGAATTTGAGCGGCAAATCCCAGCTTCCTCCTACTAGTAGATGATCTCTGCATTCCAACGGAAGTAATTAAAACTTAGATTAGTAAAAAAAATAGGAGTTTCTGGTGCTGATTTGATAAGGGCTACATATTGCGCTGATCAATTCTAAAACATCATTTAAAAACTCCTTTCTTGTTCTTGTTTCTTCTCACCTTCCTGTTTATCCCATTCATCATTTAAACTCTCTTTTCATATGGGATCCACCTTTCACCTAACTTTAGCCATCTAGAAGTTAAAAATCTAGTCTAAGTGAGAGTCAATGAAAAGTAAGAAAAACTTTCTGAGGGTGATAGTTAGTTTATCCTTAAACAGGTATGTTAGCCAGGTTGGAATTAATTGCTCTCTGGAAGTGGGCTACCCACTTATGTGTTACAGAAATGCAGTCATCTAATTTGGTGTAGAAGCCCAACTACTACAGAGGTAAAGATAAGTGAATCCTGTCTGTAGAGTAGAAACTCCTTGGGGTAGAAATTCTTAGCCACAATTTAACATTTCCAAGTACTCCTACACATACCTGTGGGACTTAAAACCCAAAACACAACAAAGCAACAACAAAAAAACCCCCCAAACAAATAAACAAACAAAACCTCGACCAAAACACATAAGCAGACAAACACACAAAAAACTCCCCCATTCCAAACCCAAACCAATAAACCTCCTAAAATTATACAAACATGTCTGGTTTCTACCAGAAATTTCCTGTTGACATCTTCTTGAGTTATCTTGAGAATCTCAGAAAAGCTGTCCCTTTATATATGGTTGAATAAAGCATCAAGATATTGGGGCTGCTTGAGACCTGCTGGAGCTACTGAGAAGTCCAAATCTTAAATTTCCAATGGTACTGCACAGTCCCTGTGAGCTAGAGATCATCTTATGTTGCCCTGCTGAAATTTATGGTGTGCATACCTGATTTTTTTAAATCTATAATTATTTTCATGTAAGAGTGAAACTGGAGATATTGTGTTGTTACTTTAAGTGTCTGCTTCTTGTGAGAAAATTCGTTTTCATTAAAAAAAAAAAAAACAACCAAGAGTCTTTTCTTCTTCTCTATGTCCTATGCATGAAAGATTTTAAATGCATTTGGTTGAAGAACACAAATCTTCAAGCAGTACCTTGAATTTTTATTTTTTTGGTAGCAAGCTTTCTGAGTTTATCAGCTGTATTAGCCAATCTGCTTAAGCCATCATTGGCTGAACACTTTGACTTCACTAGTCATCTAGTGGCATAGAGATTCTTTCAGGAATTTATTTTCTCCACTGACTCTGTTGAGGTCTCTTTCCCCTGCCTCAAAGATCTAAAAACAGTTGGAGAGAAACAAGGAATCTCCTTCCAAAACATAATGTCTACAAGAATGATGGTGAAAAATTGTGGTTTATCTCTGATTATTTTAAAGGAAGGTTTCCTTAATCCTTTAAGTTATGAAGTTGTTGTTCTGTAGCATTGTTATAAGTGATGTTTACTAATTATTCTTTCAGGACCACTTCCTTATTCTGCAAATAAGAATTAGCAATTAAAAAACAATTATCTTAAAACAATCCTGATTTTGTGCATTGAAATGTTCGCTTTGATTCTCAAAAGTAAAAAAAAATATCACTTAGTTACTTCTTCATTTTGTAGAGAACATCATTTAATCCTTCATTAAACAGGAAAATTAAACAGGAACCTCTGCCGGAGCAAGAAACAGCCACTGAAGCCAAGAACACAAAATAATAAACGTGTTTTTGTCAGCCGTGATGAATTGGTACAACCCACCGATATGTGCTTGTTTGCTTCACACAGCTCGGAGGCAGCCAGGGGCTGTGTGTGGAGGGGCTCCCACACTGCTCCTCCGGGATGTGCCACGGGGTTGGTTGCAGGAGCACCCTCACCCCTCTGTGGAGGGCTGGGGACAATCAGCTGGGCACAGGCACTCACTTTGCCACATCACTTCTGTTCCAGCGTGCTGTGCTTCCCAAATCTGTGCTCTTTTGGAAAGGCTTCATTAAGGTTCTTAAATGCCAAAATCAGCTTTGAATATTACACCTCCAGACCACTTACTCGGCTATTTTGTCCTTTTGTGCTCCTAAGGTTTCCTGGTAGCTAAAATTCAGTTTTCTATGGGACCATGAGCACTGCAGTTGGATCTTTCAACATCTATCTTCCATTCAGATTTGAAGGGAGTCCAGCAACATGGCACATCTCAGTGCTAATCCCCTCAAGGGAACAATCTGCTGGCTATCCTCACGATATGTCCAAAGTTAATCAACGAAATGTGACTCTCCATGAAAGGTAGTTGCTCCAGCTTATCACTGCAAATCATTTCTAATGCTACAGCCTAGTGGCAAGAGCACTTTTCCTAGGGTCTGTAGGATTTCTGCCCTGGACATCTCCTCAGTCTAACAAAGTTCAAGGGCACAGTTCTCGTGTCTGAAGCTGTGGCCTTTGCCATCAGCCTGTGTGCACTTTTGAATGGGGCCAGCTCTCCACAAAAGAGTCTCAGCTGTAATGTTCTGATGACATTACAGCTGAGACTCCAGAAGAGGATAAGGAAACAGTACAGAGAAGCTAAATTTGCACTTTGGACATTGAGCTCTTGTCTTTAACTGAGGCAGCCTGTGATTCTCATGTTTTAAAGTCAAGGGTCATTAATTAAATAGAACAGAGAAAAAAAAATCCTGGGATCAAAATCTAGCAGCTGATCAGAACCATAGGCATTAGTCAGGTCAATTTATCATATCAGCTTTTGTTCTATCTCTTTTCATTCCTCTATCTTCTTCCAGCCTTGGGACCTCAGAGACCAGATTTTAAAATGTGGTGACATCTTTTAACAGTGCATGTTTACAGTGTTGTTTTCTGTAATTACAGTGGGAAAGTACTTAAGGAAAGGAAGAAGAATAATATTTTTAGAGAGGAGAAAACACTTGATGAAATCTAGATGCTGTAGAAATAGAAACCCAGCTTGACTGCAAGCAAAATTAAGTGGATAAAACCAGGAGGTGGAAAAGCTGGGTTCCTCATCACAACTCTGCCTCAAAAGTCCTGACAGAAAAAAATATTGAAAGGTACAGTTTTTTAGAGCTGAAGCTTCTGAGAGCAGCTCTGATATTTTCTAAATATAAGAAGTGTGTGTTTTAGTTTGGGATTTTTAAAATAATAAAGTTACTGATAGACTCGTACAACATTGCACAAGTGGTATCCTGACACTAAAACTCCTGAACATTAAATCTAAACTCAAAATATTGGACCATTCCTTGGCCTTAATTCTGTATTGATTCACTGACTGCATAATTAAAATTGACTTACCCAGAAAAAACTTATGTTTTATGAGTAACATATTTACATGAATCCCTTAGATCAACAAATGATCCCTTATACCACATGTTCATCTGTTTTTCAAACACATCAGTGTTACTAGCACTTTGGAGTAGAATTTGTACTTTTGAGGTTGAGGGTGATTGAAGCAATTTCTGAAATGACATCATCCCAACCCTGGATGGGCCAGTGAAGTAAGACATTTTAAAGTAATGCTCTAACGTTAAAAGCAGAGCAGTAAAATAGAAAGAACATTTGTCAGGTTAGAGGTTCATAAAAATAAATACAGTGCTCTTCAGACACAAATGACCGGATAACATATAAAGACTATGATTTATGAAAATATGATCTGCAAGTATTTTCTGTTGTGTTCTGACCTTCTGCTGAAAATCCTAAGATTATTTACTTTTTCTAACCCTATGGTGTATTGGAGGCTTTTTGCCTATTTTGCTTATTGTCACAAATGTTGTGTCTTACAGAATCATTCATCCTCAGAATATCATCTGTCCTCTTTCCCACAACCACATTTGTCTGTGCTAAACTGCCCACAGAAAAGCATTCCACTCTCCTTTCATACAAGTGCCATAAGCAACCTTCTCACATGGGGTGAAACACAAACACATGCTGCCAATGGAGGGACTTTTATACTCAGTAACGCTTAAACCTAATTTTTTCCTTTAGCTGATGCTAAATTGGTTACTTCAGCCATGAAGACCCTTGAGCTTGATTGCCCAAAGCAGTTACAGGCTTCAGCTCTTAGATGCATTTCTCATACACCAAAACATCTGTGTATACTCTTGTAGAGTGCCACAAGGATTAATCTAAATAAATTTGTGAGGCTTTTGAGGAAGACTTCATTTTGACTGAATTGCTGGTTTCTGCTGTTAAACAAGGTCTCCTTTTTTAGCGCCTGGCTAAAATGCTCTCAGGTAAAATCCTTCAGGAATCCCATAGCTTATACTTAATAAGATTTAATTATTTTACAACTTATCTCTCTCACATTAGTGCCCCCCCTGCATTTTCCACATCCAAAGGAGCAATACAAGTGCTGAATTATAAAAACAATTCCAGTGTAGGAATATGGGTAATAACATGCAAGGTCAAAAAACAGGCAAGAGTAATTTGCAACAACTAAATTGCTTGATGTAATACTTTGGCTTGATAGTCTTTAAGAGGAGACTTTACAGAAGTCAAAGGTCTTTGGAGTAATATGCAAATCAAAATCCTACCACTCCTAAATCCTTTTAATCCAGTCGTTAATCCCAATAATGACCTAGTTTTTGGAACCTTTACACTGTTCAGCCACTTAATCACATTACCTAGTTTGCCCTTTGCTAACTTTTAGAGGAGAAATAAATGTACATAAATAGCATCCTGCTGTAATGTAACTGAAGCCCTCCTGTGTTGCAGTGTGCTGTTGGCTAGATTTCTGTTTTTCCTCATGGCCAGGCACTGCTGTCTCACCCCTCCACCCCTCGGTATCTGCTTTCTCCCCCTGGAGGGCTCTGTATTTCGCAATCCTATACAAAGTCCACCAAATTCAAACGCCTNCAAGCGGATGCTCGGTGCCCCTACTGGCAGCATCGCGGTACTCCTGAACAAGTGCAGTTTTATAGCAGAAAATGCCATTAGCACCTGCTGGATTTTCATGTAGCCTCTCTGTTTAACCATAACTCCTAGATTTTTAGAGCTTTGGGCAAAACAAAGGAAGAAAGAGGTGGATACCAGATTCTTATACTTACCTGGCAGTTGTTAGAGAAGGATCAAAATGAAGAATGAGAAGCCATTACACAATCTGGATCCTTTTTCTCCAGTTACTGTTCATTGTATGATCACTGACATACCTGGTTTACTGTAAAAATAAATAATGGAGAAAATCACTGGATTCATGTGCATTTTGAAATTGTAGAAGAAAGTTATCAATCATGAAAACACACACAATAACCTTTTTGCATATTGCTCTCACAGAGAGTAAGAACTGGTTTAGATTTAATGGAAGAGACAATTAATGTCAGAATTTCTCAAAAACGGGAAGGCACAGACTGGCTAAACCACAGCATGGACAGGACTCAAATAGTCTCCAATACCAAGCACATTGAAGCCTGAAATTCTCTTAAAGCAATTGCTTGGCTGGTAAATGGGTTCTGTGCTTTGTGTCTGGGGAAGCACATCAGAGAGTTTTACACAACAGGATGATGTACTTTCTGTGCAATTCCACCAATGAGATAATCACATACCTACCTGATTGTCAAATATCTATCAGACAGGCTAAGCACACTGTCAGGTGATCTTGTAGAACAAGATGGGTGGATTCGATTCTATTCTATTCTATTCTATTCTATTCTATTCTATTCTATTCTATTCTATTCTACTCTATTCTTTTTTCAATTTATTTTACTTTCTTTTTGAAAGAATGTTCTTATACCAGTCATATTTTAAAAAACCCTAGCTTTTTTTTCTCTGGTCTTTCATAGCCATCCTGCACTTGACTTGAAGTTAAATAGTGTTTTTAGCAGTTATGCCTCAGAGAGAATACCAGAGAGTAAGAAAAGAACTGCACTCCCATGAAGTGTGTATAAACCAGACAGTAATGTCTGCACTCTCCATAAGGAGCCACAAAGGCTAAAAGCATTTGCTAGTTCTCTGAAACCTAAAAGACCATGACAGATACAATGCATGCTCTAGTAACTAGATACAACTCTGCATTGAATTTGTCACTATTGTGAGCTTCATTTTTTTTTAAATCAGTGAAAGTAAAAGAAAGCCAAAAGTAGCACTAACAATAGAGAAATGAATGTTAACACTATTGTTGAGGCTCTGAATGGTGTGAGGAAGCCAAGCATCTGCTATTGAGAAGGAGTACGGCTTTACGAAAATTATACTAGAAATCTTTCACCTTTAATAGGACATTAAAATCCTTGTCTAGATTTTCTGAAGTATCCCATTCTCATGTCTGTGGAAGCAATATAATTTTCCATTATATTGCGTGGCCTGGTGTAAAATCCTTTCAGAAGCTTAGCATTTTCCATCACATTAGTGCATTTTCCAGGAGTTTTGTCTAAAGGATGATTACTTTAGCTCCTAAATTTTGCTATTATTTTGCCTTTTTAATCTTTATATTATTTCAAAGGAGTTCATAGACTCATAAAATCATAGAAAGGTTTCAGTTCAAAGGGACCTTTAAAGGTCATCTAGTCCAACACCCCTGCCTGCAAGGACGAGGGACACCTTCCACTAGTCGGGTTGCTCAAAGTCCCATTCAAGCCGGATTTGAACATTTCCAGCAATAGGAAGCCAGCAATTCTCTGGGCAACCAGTTCCAGTGCCTCACCACTCTCACAGTAAAGAATTCATTCCTCGTATTAAATCTAACCCTACCCTCTTTCAGTTTAACACCATACCCCCTTATCCTAGCTCTACACACCCTCCTAGAAAAGTCTCTCCAGCTGTCTCATGCCCCTCCTATTTTTGGGGTCCTGGAGCTGAGCACACCACTCCAGGTGGGATCTCCTGAGAGCTGAGTAGAGGGGTGAATCGCCTCCCTCAGCTTGCTGGCCACACTGGTTTGCATGCAGCCTAGGTCAGGTTTGGCTGAGTTCATGACCATGCCAGCCAGTATTCCTTGTAACAGAGAAAGAGAGAATGGTTAAGGCTGGAATGGATCTTTGGAGATCATTTACTGCAAAGTCCCTGTTCAAAGCAGGGATCAACTTCAGCAGAAAACTCTCAGCTGTGTCCAGCTGCGTTTTGAGTATCTCCAAAGATGAACATTCCACAGCCTTACTTGGCAACCTGGTTCAGTGTTTGATCACTCACACAGTAAAAATGGACCCCGGGATCCTTGGCTGCAAAGCTGTTTTCCAGCCAGATTGCGTCCAGCCTGTGCTGGTGCATGGGGTTATTCTGGCTGAGGTGCAGGACTTGGTGTTTGACCTTGTTGAAATTCATAATGTTTTTGTCAGGCCATTTCTTGTACCTGCTGAGGTGTTTCTGAATGGTAACGTGCCCATCTGGTGTATCAAGTGCTCCTCCCAGTTCTGTGTCATTGGCAGCCTGCTGGTGCTGATGCCTGGTTGTTTTTTGTCCTTTTTTATACCCTTTTACACATTTTATACCTTTTATACCCTTTTCCTTCCCTGTACTCCTTACCCTTATACCCTGTATCCTTACTACTGCGTGTTTATGGTTTAGTAGTCTGATATTTAGTTTAGTTTGGGGGTTCTCTGAGGGGGGAAGACAAAACATCCCTACTATCTTAAAACTACAGGCTCCAACCTTGACGAGTCTGGGTTCTAGAACATGTTTTGAGCTAGGCTATAGTTTCATTCGGGGGAGGAGAATAGGGGGATAGTTACCTCACTTGTTAAGTTACTCATTGGGGGATTTTAGGTAGATATGCTAATTTGTAAAGTCCATAAAAGTTGTATATGGGGGTACACCCTGGGGCTCCAACGGAGGTGTACACCAGGATCTTATTAAACCAAGGTAATACCCTTTTCCTATACTGCTGTGTCTGCTTCTTATTTTTTACCAGCACTTAAGGCATCAGTGCTACCTTCAGTGTCACCATCCAGATCATGAGGAGCTTCACCAATATTGTCCCAGTATCAGCCCCCAAGGTGCATTTCTGGTGACCAGCTTCTAGCTGGACCTTAAGCTGTTAACCTTGGCAGCTTAGCCAGTCCACTGCCCTCTTATCTGCCTTGTACTGAAGCTTAAAAAGCTTAAAAATAGTTCCAATTTCTCTGCCTTCCCATTCTTTTGAATAAAAGATGAGTATGTACCAAGGGTAAAATTAGGCACACATATATAGATATATTTTTATGAAAAGAGCATGTAGAGCATTCACAAAATTGCATGTGTTGGCCTTCATATAGCTGAAAATATCCTTTGTACTGAATTTATAAAGCTAAGTATATTTAACTTGGTCCTGAAAGGCTCTGCAGATTTTGTCAGAGGCTGTATAGGTGTTTATCCCTGATAAAAAATTTTCATAACATTCAACATCAACAATACACCTTTGATCATTTGAATAAGAGTAGTAAATATAACTTGCATGGAGTGTAGTGTAGGAGAGGGCAATGCTAGTATATGAAAATTACATCAAGGTAATATTTCATTCTTTATAAGGACAAACAGAAAGGAGAACAACAGCCTCTTGGCATTTTTAAGGTGCTATTTTCCAGCCCTAGTGACTCATACTTGAGGCAGTCTCTGAACACTGGCAGATATTGCTCAAACGGTTACCTTTCCTTTTCAAAATGGAAATGAGGCACCAAAAAGAATGTCTTTTTATTCAGTCATTTTCAAGATGTTTTCTTGATGAGCATAGAAAAAGATCACAATTTTATTTCGGTATCAGTGACGACTGCAAAACAGAAACCAATTAGAAAGATAAGAGATGTAGCAGTATGCAAATGTAGCAATTTAAATGGAAGTCAGCAAAACCAAAATTTTAAAACTTTTGAAACTTTTGCAGAGATGGGAAAGGTAGGATAGAGAAAAGACTCTACTCATATCCACATATATATACAGCCTTTTTCCATATATATGCTTGGTTTTATCCATACAAATACTCATAGCAAGATCAGTGACCATGTACACCTGTAAATATCTCCAAGTTCAGTACTACTGTAAAAAGAGGAAGTTTTGGATGAGGGGTGGAGGCAGAGTACCAAAGCTAAAAGTACATTAAACCGTAGAAAGACTGAGGTTGGGTTTTAGTTGGAGTCTCCAGTCTGACCTCTAGGCTGACCAATTAGCAACGCTAATTTCAAAGTGAGGTGAGTTTGTTCAGGGCCTCACCTAGAGCTTCCCTAAGCAGATTGTTCCAGTGCTCAACCACCCTCATCCTGAAGAGATTTTGTTCTGTAACATGACTAGATTTCCTTTCTTGGGACTTTTTTCTGTTGTGTCTTGCCTATGTCCAATATTATCCATGGGGAATGCCATCAGCTCTAGAAGGCAATCCAATGCATATGAATTGGAGCTTCCTTCTCACATTTCATGTCTTTCTACATGCAAGGACATTCAGGTGACTGTTCTTCCAAGGCTGAACCTGTCTTCATTACTGCTTCTCCTCAGAAGGAGGAATGAGAGAACTATGTGTAGGAATTTGGCTGCTTGCTTATGCACCAGATTTCTTTATCTGTTTATCATGACATCAAAGGCCTGAAACAGAACTCAGGGTCATTTTTGTCTTTCCGCACAGGTATATCCCCTCTCAGAAGTGACTCAACAACGCCTGTGCTGGTTCTGAAGGACATTAGAGACAGTTTTGTTCCTTCTACTAACATCCATTCAAACAATGGGAGCACAGCACTCCCCACAGTGCAGCAGGTTCTGTGTCTCCACTGGGTATTGGTGAATGAAGATGTCTCTGGCAGAAAAAGAAATGTCTGGTTAACAGTGGAGTAAGTCTGCTGCCAATTGATAACCTGAAGTTCAGTCCTAGATGACTCTAATCCAATCTGGCAGATCAAGAAAACTGTGCAGACTCTTAATTCAAAAAGATACAGTTCAGATGTGAAAAAAAAAAAAAAAAGAAAAAGAAATAGGGGGAGAGGGAATCAATATTGGGAAATCTCATCTATAGCTGCCATCTGAAACCTCCAAAGTTGAGCCCTCTGTAACTTAAGATATTAATCTGGATGATGTGCTGAGGTTGGCAAGATGAAGAAGGAACACCAGATAACAGAAAGAAACCTCTTAACACTTTTATCAGGCCCAGTTTTCACTGTCAAACACATAAAAATTGAAAGGGCAAGCATAAAGGTCTGCAGCTTTTCAATACATAAGGCATTTGAAGCATGCTTGTATTGTTCTGGTAAGTTATTTCACTCAATCAGCAAAATAATGGTCAGGGAAACCTGAAAGGATAAAACAGTTATGAGATGGATCCTTATGAAAATCCCAATATGAAGATACTGGTGATTCCATCATCAAGAAAATGCACAAAACAGTTCTATTTTGATTTCATCAGGATTGTTTGGGCTTCATGTACAAAACTCTTGTCTTCAGATTAGTATTCCTCTGTCCTCTGCATATCAGCTATAAATCAGAGAATAATCATGACAAAGTTGGTTTTGTTTAAATGCTTATTATAATTTCATTTTGTCTTATTTATACCCATATCAAATAAACCCTGCAGAAAGTTAGCAAAGGGAGAGAGCTAAAGGAAATGACAGTGAATGAAGAACTTATTGTCCTGACATACAAAGTTTTAACCTTTGACAAAGGACATATATTTAGTTTGTAATGAAGAAGTGCAAAAGGTTGAGCTGTCTGAACCACTTCGAGGCTGAAAGCACTTTGTTGCCATCAGAGTCCAGTACCAGCCCAGAACGCTGGCTTGCATACTGCAAATAAGAAAGGGCATGGCTCGTTAGGACTTATGGGGCCAGGTGGTTTCATAGGAATAAAATAAATATTTTTTTAGTGTTATCCACAAGTTCCATTCTTCAGTTGTGACAATTGTATTGCTGGAGGTATAAAATTGCAAACACAAATATGTGCCTTGAGGTTCTCACAAAAACACAGACTGGGCCTCTAGATTTTGAAGGCAGCACGGACCTGTAGCCAGGACCTTGAAGTTGCCTGTGGGATCATCATGTGTATAAGTGCCCATCAGTGAGTAAGCAAGCAAGAGTGAGTTGCATTCCCCAAAATACTTAAAGTACTCAGATAAAAATTTACCATAATAAATTAAACTTCAGGTTAGTAAGATCTTTAGGGGCTTGTTTGGTTTTCTTTTTTTTAAAACTCAGAAATGTGTGTTAATCACAGAGGTTAATGTTAAGATACTAAAATATCACTGAGAACCAGGGCTGAAAAGTTCTGCAAGTGGAAAGTATCCTGAGGTAAGGACACTTTCCCAGGATCCCTGGGATGCAGATGTTACACCACATGAGTGAAGCCTTAAAGTAGTCTCCATTGTGCCAGACACACAAACATACCTGCCTGAAAGAAGATTCCATGTGAGAAGCCGTGTTGTCTCCTTGTCCCAGAACACAGAGAGGTACAAAATGATGTTTGGGATGAGATTTATTTCACTTGAATTCAGACCTCTACAGTGCAGATCCCATGTTTTAATCATGTGGGAGGCTTTGCCTGCCCAGCAGCAGCAGCTTTGGGGCCTGAGAATTGGATGCACCTCTTCTGGCCTCCCTGTGCTGTCAGGTCATTGGTGTTTTTAGGAGCTGGCACTGGTTCCTCAGTACCACATACTTGGCTTTCTTGAAATAATTTATTTTGTGCAGTGCAGGGAATAAAACATGAATTAACAGCACCTTCCTCTGTACTCAAGCCAGGATATGTATATATGATCACTTAAAATGCCCCTGGTATTTGTTTTCATTATATACAGCATGCAAGAGAACAAAATCAATTTAAACAATGGGCATTAATCAGTATGTAAGAAGTTACTCAGAATTCTTATTTTTATACCTAGGTAATTGTGTTTATATCCTATCTTTTTGTAAATAGAGTTGTCTGATTTTGTTTTGCCTGTTTGTTTTCTTTTTTCTTTTTTAATCTACCTCCAAATATGAAAAGGCATGAAAGCTAAAATAAATCTTGATTAAATGTACTTCAGGGTATATATAACTCCTGTGAGAAGAGGCAATTCATATGAATGTAATGGGATGCCTGGCAAAACTGTGAATTCTTCAAGGACAGGACAGAGCAGCAACTGTGCATCAGTGCCATTCTGAGCCTGACAACAATACAGTGAGAGCTGGAGAAATGTTTCCATGAGGCTGTTCAATAGAAAAAAAGAAACCAGGACATTTAAATTAATTCATTATGTTGGTCTTAGATTAACTAAGTCTTATAAAGAATCAGTAGATTCATTCAGATCAGCTATATGGAAGGTGTTCACATTTTTAAGACAAAATTCAAAAATTACATTTTAGCCAAATGCCACTTTTCACCCTCTACCAAAATTTTTCCTTCTTATTTTTCTTAATTTTGTCATCAGAACAATGAGTAATTTTCATAGCCTTGATCCTATGCTGCTGTGTGCTATCATAAACATGTTTCTTTGGAAGTTTTAAAACAGAGCAGGCTTGCTTACCACTATCAGACTCTATTCTAATATGTAGGGGGGAAAAAAAGGGATATTAAATATAGAACAAAATTACCATTACTATAAAGTAGTATTTCTCAGTGTGCCAATGATTTCTTTGACCTTTCTGGTGATGTTATGATGTCACAACTCTGCAGCTTTGGCCTATTTTTTGCATAGCCTTCACTGGACTAGATTTGATGGAAATAAATATCTTACATAACAGTCTGGCTGTGCACTCAGCTTTTTTCCCTTCTCTATTTTTTTTCCTGAAGGAGATTTTCCCAGCATGAATTCTGTATGTACAATTAACATTTGCCAAATTTCATCTTCAAAATCTGTTAGGGTTTATAAGAAGATTAAGAGGCAGAGCTGATGTGTTTCATCACCCTTCCTCTGTAATCACACAGCTTTACACTAGGAAAGAGAGCAAGAGGCAGGTTAAAACTGCAGTAATTCCCTTGAAAGGAGAACTAAAATAGAAGGCTCTGAATGTGAGACTTTGCACTGCTGAGGTTATTTAAACCAAACCCTTTCAGGAAAGAGCAAAGATCAGATACAGATTACACTCACAGACATAAAAAATACCCTGACCTGATGGCTTTTGCTGTTATGTTAATAGCAAAGAGAAACGGTATTGCACAGCAGAATCTTCAACTCTTCCTTTTTTTTTTTTTCTTTTTTTTTAAATTTTTTTTGGCTGAATGTGTAGCAGGTATGTATACAGACAGACTGGACAGGAAATCTTCCTAAAGAAAAAAGGATGAAATACACATGCAGAAATATTTTTATCCAAAATGAATACAGAAATAGGTGCGTATATACCAAGAAAAAGCATATGCCAAAATATGTGCCATAGATTAGCATTAACCAAGTTGCATATACAGGTTTTTAAGTAAGGGAAGTTTGCAGACAAAATTTTGCAAAGCTCTCAGAGTTGTTTACTTTCTAAAGTAAAGTCACAGGAGAAACCATCAACCTCTGCTTTCAAAATTACTGAATGGTTTAAAATAATGACAACTAAAACATATTATTTTTAGTTTTCTTGTAGATGATCTGTTATTCCAGCCTTATGCCTTTAAGTCACTATATTTTATGCCATAATACTTAGGCAGGAGAAAAAGTTTACTTAAGAGAAAATGAGGAAGCTGAAATTTATGGTAGTCATTGGGCACTTAAGGAAGGAATATTTTTTCTTT
>VYZT01037844.1:0-15539 GCA_013400735.1 Pomatostomus ruficeps | reverse complement strand
CTCATCCCTGAGCGTTTCCTCCTCAACACCTTTGTGTCTCAAACCGTCAGCTTAATGTCCAAATTAATACATTTCTACTCTAAACATAAACATTTATACAGTTATATACAGTTATATACAGACAGTGGCAGCAACATTCGACAAACACATATAGTCATTCAAAAGTTACAAGCGGTTCTCTCCCAACATCAAATCTCCTTGTGGCACGCAACGTGTCTCTCCATCCCTCTGTATTATCCACGAGGTTCAACTCGGCCCCCGAGCAAAAACAACCCCATGGATGGGTTTGTCTTTACTTGATGCAGAATTAATCCATACAGTCTTTCCCAAAAGTACCCAGACATGCACTGCTGGGACCTTGTCTCCATCCACTGTATGTAGGAGTTCGGAGTGGGCCTGGCTAGGTCAGTCGGTAGAGCATGGGAATCTTAATCCCAGGGTTGTTGGTTCGAGCCCCACACTGGGCATCAAATTCTTTGTCTCGGTTTGGGAGACAAAGGTGTTCAGGAGGAAATGCTCAGGGACGAGCGCTTCCTCCCAAGGGAAAAGGGCTTCCCCTCTTCCCTCCGCAAATGAAACAAATTAACAGCAAATGAAAGTGGAGAAAAAACAAGGTGACTCTATTAACACACACACAAAAAAACCCTATCTATTAACAC
This sequence comes from Pomatostomus ruficeps, assembly GCA_013400735.1. NCBI lineage: Eukaryota > Metazoa > Chordata > Aves > Passeriformes > Timaliidae > Pomatostomus > Pomatostomus ruficeps. The sequence continues at coordinate 14,880 of VYZT01037844.1, read as the reverse complement.
GAAGTCTCGGTTGAGAGCCGCCGAGCTGCCACCTCTCCAAGAGCCATTGACCCCCTTGGCCATTGGGCCGAGCCACTTTTAAAGCTGCCTTGCACGTGCTGGTTTGGTTAAACTGACCCCATCTCAGGCCCGCTGATGGACCCACCCCTCGGGTCTGTCTGACAGGTCCAGCGGCAGTGGGCATTAAGCAGGCAGGGAAGGAATAAAGTGGTTTCATAATGTCACCCCAGGACATATTTGTATTCTAACAACAGGGTTGATAGGTCAGGGGGTGAAGAGAAAACTTTCTCTTAACTATTGGCCATCTGTTTAAAAAATGGGATTTTTGCTTTGAATAACAAAGAGAGCAGAACATTCATTTGTGTTAAATCCAATCTGTACGCCTACTTTTCCACTGAAGCTTTGTGCATTTTAAAAGACAATTTTTGCAGAACATTGGAATGAATTATAATTACAAAAGTTAGGTGGTGTACATCTCTCACAGCATGGTTTGGGTCCATCCTGCTTTACACTGCTAAGTGCAAATTGTTTACTGACAGAACTTAACATCAGGGTTGAATGCACCTTCATTTACGCAGCAGAAAGTACAATGACATCTTTTATCACAGTGCTGAATAAAAATGCAATTTAGCCCAACCAATATGACATGATACTGGCATACTATAAGCACAGGATAATTTAGATTGGAAAGGAGATCAGAAGATCTCAAGTCCAACCTTCTGCTCAAAAGACAGCTAGCTATAACAGACTGTGTTGCTGTCTGGTCTTGAAAACCTCCACGAATGGAGACACAACCTGTTGCTTGACTGTCCTAGAAGTGAGAAAATTTTTCTTTATATCCTGTCTGAAATTTTCTGCCTGTTGTCTCTTGTCTTCCCACCATGCACCAGTGTGAAGAACATGTCACCGTTCTTCAGGTAAACTCCCTGTATGTATTAGCAGGATGTCACCAGCACCCTGCTCCCCACAAAGCCTTTTCTCCTCAAGGATGAACAAGGCCAGTTCCCTCAGCTTTTCCTCCTAGGGCATGGCACTCCATCCTCTAACAGAAGGTGGCCCTCCACTGAATTTGCTCCATGTTATCCATGTCCTTCTTGTATTGGGGGAGGCCAAAACTGGGGAACAACCTTCTCTCTTGATCTCCAGCTGTGTTCCTGATAATACAGTCCAAGACGCTATTGGCTGTCTTTGTAATGAAGGCATCCCTTCCGCATGGCTAAGTCCTTTGGATGGCACATCCTCCAGTGTAACTACTGGTTCCCTACACACGATAGAGTGTGGTCCTTGTCCTCCTCCTGATTCAAAAATGTTGAATAGGACACTGCTTGGCTCCTTATCACTTCTATACATCCCATTCAAACTACCCTTTGAACCTGACATCCTAGCAGGTTTTACAGATCCAGCTGCCCACCCATATAGACCCTATATCCTAATTTGGATATATCAATATTGTGGCAGACAGTGTCAAAAGTCTTGCTAAAGCTAGGTATTAGTCACTCCTCATGCACAAATCCAGACATTTTACCACAGAAAGTAATCAGATTTTCAGAGGAGCTTAACCCTTGAGTAATCCGTGATGAATGTTCCCAATCACTTTTCCTCCATCATGTGCCCAGAGAAGAGTGCTCCAAGGAGGTGTGCTCCTTGACCTTCCCAGGGACTGAATGCCCACCAGACTATTGCTCCTCAGATCATGGAATCATAGAACTGTTTAGCTTGGAAAAGACCTTTGAGATCATCAAGTTCAACTGTTAACCCAGCACTGCCAAGTTCACCACTAAACCGTGTCTCTAAGCCCCACACCTACAGGTCTTTCAAATACCTCCGGGGATCGTGACTCCACCACTTCCCTAAGCAGCCTGTTCTAATGCCTGAGTACTGTTTCAGTGAAGAAATTTTTCCTATTATTCAATCAAAATATCCTCTGGCAAAACTGGAGGCTGTTTCCTCTTATCCTATTGCTTGTTATTTGTGAGAAGAGACCGACCCCAACCTGGCTACAACCTCTCTTCAGGCAGTTGTGGAAAGTGATAATGTTCCCATTGAGTCTCCTCTTCTCCGGGCTAAACAACCCCAGCTCTCTTACCACTCCTCGTAAGACTTGTACTCAAGACCCTTCACCAGCTCCATTGCCCTTCACTGGACACACTCCAGCACCTCAATGTCCTCTTGTAGTGAAGGGCCCAAAACTGAACACAGGTTTCAAGGTGCAGCCACAAGAATGGTTGAGTACAAGGTGAAGATCACACCCTGGTCCTGCTGGCCACACTGTGGCTGATACAGGCCAGGATACCATTGGCCTTCTTGGCCACCTGGGCACAAACCTAGCTCATGTTCAGCCAGGTGTTGAAGCACCCCCAGGGCCTTTTCTGCTTGGCAGCTTTTATTCCTTTGTCTTTTTCTCAGAGATGGAACATCGTGATAAAAATTGAATTTCAAATTTAATTTACCACCACTTTTAATAATGCAAATCAGTTAAATCAGGAAAGACATAATGACAACATTTCTCAGAATGGAACTGTTAGCCCAGCCTTTCATCTCTCCCAAACATAAGCATGCTTTATGGTGTTAGGAGCTTGGGGTAGATGACATTGTATGTGGAAGTAAAGCTGGACCCTGGGGAAAGTCAAAAGCCTTAAACTTGGTTTGTTTCCAAAATTATTGTTTATTTTCAAATATAAACTGTAAACTGCCTTTTAGTTTCTGTTGTTTACAGAAGTAGCCTTTTTCTCAGTAATCATTTATCATATTCAGTTTCTGATGACAACTCAATGCTAACTACACCACAGCTTCTACATAAGCAAAGGCAGGGCTCAGGAGAAATAAGATGCTGCACAATTAACAATATAATGAAAATAAAATTATGATCTGTACCCCAAAGAAGGCAAAGTACCACCTTTGTCCTAAAATCTTAATACATAAATAAATTATACTGTGTAATTTGGTATATCTTGGAATCTTTAAAATGCACTTTTGTACTGTACCTGTGGTATTTGTATATAAACATGTGGTAATTTCAAATTCTACCAAAAGTGAGTATTAATATTTCTTGGAAAATAAGTCTTAGTGCTTCCTCTCAACTGGGGCAGAAGGAATGTTAACAAAATCCACTTTGATTCAGTGAAATACATGAGAAATGGAATTTTCTTAATGTATTCTATTGAGAATAGAATACATCAAGAAAACTTGGAGAATAGAATGGGGGTTTTATCATATGTTTCTCACACTTCTAAAACATATGCTGTCCAGTTACAGGAAAGCATGTGCTGAATTTACACTGAAGATCCAGCTGAGGTAAGTACCCTGCTTCCATGAATGATCAAAAGCTGTACAGAGAAGAGTGAAATTGAAAGGCAAGCATACATCACAAGGAGCATAGGAGCAACTTCTTTTTTTAGCAGCACAGAAAGAACACAGAATCACTCCTGAACACAATTCATTAATGAACCATGAAGTGTAACATTTCAGATCCTGACTTACTAACTTGAACGTAAAAGGTAACACACCAAGGGAAACTGAAACCTGAAGACAATCAGAATTATGACAAAACTCTTTATTCTTGGTGCTTCCAAGACTGTAAATAATGTAAATATCCCACAATGCAGTGATAGTCTCTTCATGTAAAACCAATTCAGTGCATGTTTCTGTAATTCAGGTTCAGTCAGCAGCCCTCTACAACACAAACACCACTTAGTATTGGCATGATTTCACTTAAAAGGCTCTGATTTACCAGCCAGCAGGAAGCTTGGGCTAAAACTGGTCAAATCCCAGCATAGTTTTAACCTGGCAAGAGCTTTTCTGTTCCTGCCTAGCTTTCAAAGAGCACAATAAGACAAGCTGAACATTAATAAACCATTGCTTTGATGAGCTATTCCCTACTAATGTGCATAGGCCAAAGTATTTAAGAACTCTCCTAAGTTTTATGCCATGAGGCTTTAAATGTATCAGTCCAATCTAGTATTTTAGTCTCAGCTAGGAACATCCTTGTTCTGCAAAAACATTTCCCCAACACCCTCGCTATTTTTAAGAAGACTGAAATTTTGGACCAAGAATGCAATAGCTCTAACCAAGGCAATAGAAGGCAGAGGGTTCTTTTTCTTTCACTGCTAAGCCTACCAATAAATGGGCAAATAATAAAGAGGGGTATAAAACTGCATAATGAATGTCTTAAAAATGAGATGAAAAAGAAAGTTAATAAAATATATTTGAGCAGAAAAATCAGAAATAGAAATAGTAGCGGTATTTGCTATTTACAAAGTTACTTCTTTATCAGAGGATCCTAAACCATCTTATCTTGGGCTCTGAACTTTTTACCCTTAACCAAGTAAAAAGAACAAAAGACAGTGAAACTTTGGAAGTCCTCTTCGTAGAATTTCCAACATTTGATTTCCTCAAGAGCACGCAAGCTTCACAACTTGAAAGGAGAATAGGATACAGACACCAAAATTGGAGTTCACAAAATAACATAAAAGACATTGTAATGGCTAAATTAATCTATTCGGAAAATGTAGAAGATAGACAGGTAATTGTGTCAAAGAGGAAAAGCTGATGTTAAGGGTGCTGTACACGTATTTCATAAATAATTAACAGAACATTAAAACCCAAAGACCTCATAAACTTTTGCAGTTATCACAGCAATCAAGAATGCATACCTGTGGCAAGATAGATGATATGGAAAAGCATGTCCTTGCCCTGCACAACATCCACAACCACGTGAGAAAATCGGCTGTTGTCTTCCATGAAGTAAGGAATTGGAATAACTGGTTGAACAACTTCATGCATTAAGAAGAATTTTTGTGCATCTTGAAGATTTCTCTCAGTCAGATTCACATACAAACCCTGGTCCATGGTGCCACACTGTAAACACAGAAAAGCAACATGACTATACCTGCCAACAATAATATGTTTACTCTCTGATCTACAGCACAAGAAAATAAAAGCAAGAGCATATCTTGTAATGACAATGTGGAATTTGACTTTCAGGTCCCATTTTGGCGCTAACCAGAATGTCCAAGGATTGAGGAAGCTCAGTCTTCCTGAGGCAGTACTATGGAGGCTCCCTAATTCTAAACAGTATGGAAGGGCACCAGACTGACCAGCACAAGTAGATTATGAAAATATTTGGCTATATCCTATGTTCACGTGGCAGGAAGGAGAAAAACTACCATTCAAAAAACAAAATTATTTTCTGATTAGTTTTCTTTATAATTTTCACAGACCTCAGTGCTAAAGACATAACAAATTTTCAAAGGAAATCCCATGTCCTACCACAGCCATGGTCTGACAGTAATCCCAGGTGAAAGTACAACATGCAGTTCTAGAAGTTTCATAGGACTCCATCTTAAGTAGCAAAAATGGACAGTGCAGAGCTCTATTAAATATTATCCACAGCAAAGAATTTTGGTTTGCAACTGAACATTATTTTAAATCTGAAAACCGTGCGCTTTTCTTACAGGAAAACATCCACTAGCTCCACGGACGAGTCTCAAACAAACAAAGCAAAATAAGTGGGAGTTAATTTTAACATGTTTGTGTTCAACTGAGGACACAAAAGAGAAAGCTTCTTAATGCATGTGAATATATAAACATTCACATGTTTACTCAGGCATAATTGCATCAGAGGAGTAAAGCACTACTTCACAAGATTTATCAAATATTTGGGTGACGTAAAAGGCATAACTAAGTCATATTTTTCATTCTGTTCTACTATGTCATAAATTATGCCATTAATTACAGCATGAGCAAAGTAACGGTGTGCAAAACCCTACCAGTTATTTTTTCATTATTACCACGTCTTCATTCCAAAATTGAGTGATCATTCCAAATCCACAAATGCTAAAAAAAGTCAAATGAATTATTTCATAATGGGAGACCAGACAATGAAGAATGACAAATTAGCCACTGGCAGGAAACAGTTACTTGCTCCGTATGTCAGACCAGTGAAAAAAATAAACCATGCCAAAGAGGAAATTCTCTGGATCTATCAAGCTGGAAAAATCCCAGCGGAACAGTCATAGTACACTGAAACACAAATGATCCTTATGAGAGATATTGCCCTGGCTAAAAAGGAAAGAAGTGGTCTCTGAAGAAAACAATGTTCCTCAAAACTGGGACTCTAATAGTATTCTAACATGGAAAAATTATTACTTCATTAATACAATCCAGCCTTGGAAATACAATGTCTGATGAAACTGTATCTACATAGCAGTAGCTTCCTTCAAATCACATACTTCTCTCAGAGTAGGTGAATACTCAGAGGATAAATCTACTTCTGGGACCACACAAACAGAACTTCTGATCCTTTATCATAAGGACTCTGCAAAAGAAAAGTCCTTCCTTGGAAGGAAACCAATGACTCAGTCAATGAATGTATCTCATCTCTGTGAAGTGTGTACTCTAAAGCACCATCAAGTCACAAAAAATTGTTACACCTAGCTCTAAGCATTACACTAGCTTCTAGTATGCATCACTGCTGCAGTTATGGAGCTGGAAACGTATCAGAAAGTTATTCAAGGGAATAAAAAGCAGCATCGGCAAAAGAACAGAAGTTGGATGTCACTAGAGAGAGATACCCAGAGACCAGCTGACATCAATTGCCTTCAATGTTGTGTTGTAAAGGCCACATGACAGCTTTTAACACTAGCCCTGCCTTCAAAGCTGTTTGTGGCTCAATGAGATATGATACAACTGTTGTCACCGTTCCTGTAAATTGGATGAAGTACCAAGTGTATTAAAATCAGCCAGGCCATCTAAGAAATAAATTTCAACACCTCGGTCTTGACTGGGACTTGGATACGTGCACTAACAGTACAGTGGAGACTTAAACTGTTTTTACAGAGCCATCAGGCTGTCATCTTTCTTTGTAAGTACAATTCAGTATGGGCTGCCCTCACAATAATTAACACCACATTAATGCAAGGTTTGTAGGGAGAACTTAATAAGTTTTATTGGATGTGCTTACCTAGTCAGAACGGTGATAAGATTTTTACATACAAGCATTTTTTCAGGCTTTCTCCTTCAAAAATTTAGCCTCTCTTAGACTTTCTTCCTATCACGGTTTTGACAATACAAGTATTTCTACAACAGGTAAAAAGCTGTATACAAATCCAGCCCACATCTGCAGGCTTCTGGCATATGTAAGTAGAGTCCTGTCACTTGGCTAATGACAAACATACCACTTAGGAAAGGTAACATGGCTCTAGCCTGTAACCTGACCCTATTTTCCTTCATTTGCATAGAGCAGGAAGTAGTTAAAACTACTTACAACCCCCAATGGGTGATTCTTTTCCATGCTAGCAAAGATCTTATGACTCTTACATGCTAGGGAAGGCTGTTCCAGGAGCAGAAGTGAACTTGTGAAATTGCATCGAGATTAAGGGAGGGTGAAAGGCGGATAAAGGTGAATACCCTTAAGTACCTTGATGAAAAGTTATTGTTGTTAATCACTAAATTAATGCTGCTTTTCCTTCCATCCCCCTTGCCAGAAGCACACTCATTAAAATTCCCCCTAGTAGGAGTGGTGACTATGCAAAAGAAGAAAACAATGTGTACGTGCTTACTGAAATAGCCCTTTCCTTTTGGAGAGTTCCTCTGAATGACCCACCTTGGGCTAACTGCTTTTACACTGCCAGTGAGCTGCAGACTATTACATCCTCTGAGGCCAACAAGTTCAAATGAGGAGCACAGCATTTCGCAAATTCTTTTAATCTGACTTTTCAAAGAGTGTGGACCACCTTGCACGTGAAAATATATAAAATTCTGACCATTCCCCCTTTGCCACTTCCCTCCCACTTTCTTTTTTCTGTCAGACACTGTTCCATTTTTTACGTCCTAAAATAGCACAAATACAATGTAAAAGATAATAGCAGTTTAATCATACTTCAGCCAGCCATACTTCAGCCAAATGATTTTGTGGAAGGATGAAATTAAAATTCAATATGTTGAAATAAGGGGCTTTCCTAAGCATTTTTTTAAAATTAGTTGTTTTTAAAGGTCTTAGGCTACAATATAGTGCAAAACTGGATTTATAAATTATGAACCATACAGTATTTTGAGGAAAGCTCACATAAAATATTGTCCTTCTGATGCCTAAAGTGTTGGTAAAAACATATCCATACCTGAAAATTAGGGTTAGGATTGGGATATGGAAGCCAAGCAGAGCGAGAGTTCTCCTGATATTTGAAGGGTCCATTAAAGGCCTGAGTTATGGCACTCAGATTGAAAACACAAACTGCTGAGGCTGCTATGCTGTTCCTGTGAAAGAAATAAAAACATTAACCTAAGTAATAACATTAAGAAGTCAACTAGCTGAAAAATGAATAAAAAAAGGCAATAACTCTTCAATCCTTCAAGTAATTAATGAAGCAGATATGATTGGCCCGGAGATGATATGTCAAGACAATGATATATGATGAGCTGATTTAGCATAGTCATTGCATTTAAAACATTTGTCAGTCTTACCAAGAAGCTGTTGTGGGGAAAAACAGAACTTCCTACTTTTTGCTGCTGCTCTAATACCACAAGGCTGTACTTCCACACATAATCACATGCACTAGGGACACCTCTTTTCTAGTTACAAAGTTCAGGATGATATTATTCTCAGGGTTCAATAAAGTTTCTTCCATACAACAAATGACTGCATGACACAAGTAAGGATTTTCAATGTATGGTATATCTCTAGGCCCTACGGAATCCCTGGACAAGACATGTCCAAAAAAATCCTGTCTTCCAAGAGATGTTGTACAGCAATAAGAATGCAAGTTCCAAAAACCCATCAAGAGAAAACAACTTGGACTGCATACAAGACATCATGTTAAAAAGATAAACATCAATAAATGGCAGCTGGACAAAAAGCACAATATCCTGGGCTTGCCTTGAAAATGTCATATACAAGGCAATAAAGTAATTCTGCATACTGTAAAGAATATAATATAATAATTATGAAAGCTCATAATATGGAAAACTGCATTGTTTTTTTCCTCATTTTGAGATAATGGAATAGATAATGAAGGTGTCAATTGCAGAAATTTTCTGTTGCAGCTAAAACTGCTGGCAGTTGATCCACACAGCATTCTTCTATCTTTTCTTTTTCGTTTTTTCATACTTTTTTTAAGCTTAGCCTGTAATTTACACAAGGTTTAAGAAAAACATACTATAGAATCCCAATAATGATGGGGAAAAAACCCAACAACTGAAAAAGAGTTAGGACACATGGATCAAATACCGGGACAAAAGAACAATTTGCTTTCTTATGCTTATCACTCTTATTTAAAAGGAAGCCCAAATCTTGAAATTCCATGTTTACAACTTCTGCAGAATCAATCATCATTGGAGCTGATAAATCCCTGCTTATATCACTAAAGGTATCTCACTAATATTATTAACTGTACCGATGTTTTCTTGAATTTCGTGAAGTCCTAAGAGGACACGAGACTCATATTTATAGATTTTTTGGATAGTGTGAATGAAACAAAATCAGCTTCATGATGCAGTGGCTACAGTGGACTTAACAGTCAACCACAGATAAAAGGTGCAGGTTTGGCTGTTAGTGAAATGTTTCATTTTTCTCCCTCCACAAGTATATGAAAGTATACTAAAGAAAGTATTAAGGTCATTGCAATTCTGAAGATATTGAAATTTAAGAATTATGAATGCCATTAAGTTACATCTCATGCTGTTACATGAACAGAAAGGAATATGTAGTTCCCTGTCATAGGAAACCCTTGTGTTTCCCCACTGTCATTTGCAGGGCAGAAAGGTGGATCATGTGACTTCCACAAACTATCTGTGAACAGGCAATCAGCATGGGAAAGCAGTCCTAACTCTAAAACTGGTCAAAAATGTAAAAAAAAAAAGATTACAACAATTGATGGTAGGAATTTAAATAGAGTAATCAAAAAACCGTACCCTCAAACCCTCTGGCAGTTATAATTAATTCCTCTCTGAAGAGTCCATCTCTGTTGGACAATCAGGATGCTGGGCCCCAGGGGAAGAGGAAAGTAGCAGCAAAGTTTAAAATACTGTCTACTTTCATGTGGCAAAGGTCGTCTTAACAATAGCAAGTCCATTTTCCTAAGAGCCAGGCAGCATCAGGAACACCATTCCACTTCCATGGCCAAAGCCCCACGGATTTTCTAGAGCAGAATCCCTCTGCTCTGGCTTTTCACGACAGGAACATGTCTAGGCTATTCTGACTTCTCATGAAAGATCGTGTTGAACAGTGTATGTGGATGCCACCTGACAAATAGGTGTATTTCAGTATATGAACTAGCTAGTAAAACAGAACAACAAAATTAAAATTCCTGACTGAAACAACAGCAAATTTTCTTATCCCCAGTAATCTCAAAGTGTCTCCTACTCTCTTTACAGAGTTCAGATTCAGTACATTACTCCATTGCAGAAACAGGCTGAGCTCATCATCCAATGTCATGAGTTAGGAATTGCCACAGCCCGGTGTAAGCATCCCATCACTTCACTTGTTCACAGCCCGAGCTGCCCACCCAGGGGTGAGCCTGAGTCTGGAAGATGCCTAAATGAGTTTGAATTCATGCTCACTGTCTAGAACGCACAGGGATTATAATCTGGTGGCATTAATTTGTGAACGTTTCCACCTGGTTAATGGATATTTATAAAAAGTAGGTACTGGTGTTCAAGGGTCCCTTACCTGTGTTTTAGATGCCCAAGGACGCTTTAAAATTCTAGACAGAACTGATTTACACAGCAAGACACTACAAGAACATAGGAGAATCTGAACTCAAAATCTGAAATTGTTCCAGTGGTCTGAATACTGGGCTGCACAGCCATAACACAGAGGCTGCACTCGCTGAGCAGCATTTGAACACCAGTCATCACGTTTAAATTATCAAAGGACAGTTCTGAGAGAAATGTCTCTTTTTTTCTGTGTCCATCCAATTTTTTAATATTTAACAAATTTGAAATTTTAAGACCGAATTGTATTTTTTTAAAAAAAAAAACTTATCTTATTGATATAACATTTAAAATTAGATTAAATCCTTGGTTCACTTAAAATTAGGTTAAATTATTGGTTCATTTAAAATTAGGTTAAATTCTTGGTTTGACCCTTAAACTCACATAAAGATATGTGAGGACTGATTTAAAATAGATAAGAGAACCTCTTGTGCTCTTTTGAGTAAGATGAGTGCTTTATGGCATGGCCAAATTCCATCGTGTCAAATTCATGGTCATGTCACATTACAATTATAAAATATTTATTTCATAAATGCATAATCCATTTTATGTATTACAATAATAAAAATAAAAATTAATTATTTTCTAAGAATAAATTAAGAATATGACAGAATAGCCTTAAGCACAACTGGCTCCCTGTTGTAAAGAAATGTTAAGAATTTTTCTTTCTCTCGTGTTTTCTACCATTCATGTAGGAAACATTTGGAACTGATACTTGTTCACAGAAAATGGTGGAGTGGGCAAAACAGGAGTTCGAATTTATGATGATTACTTGGCATATGCAGAAGACAGTAGCTCAGAAGTTCTAGGTTTTGCTGTCACAAACAGCAAGAAATTAAAATATATCATTCAGTTTACTTACACATTAGTGGTAAAAATCCCGTAGATCAAGTCCAGTTCTGGCAGGAAGAAAGTACTCTGAAGTTCACTGTAGTAAAATGGAATTTCTCCAGGGCGAGAGCAGTTCAGACGAGCTTTCATGAAGGTAGTCCAGGTATCCTCCAGCACAAACTTGCCACCGATATCATTTTTGCACACCCGAGCAGCACGAGAGAACACTGTTTTCCCACAGTCATGTTCCACGGCATTTTCCCGGAAGAAGAAGTACGTAAAGTTCCCAATGTCATAAGATGACACAAAATTTGGTTCTGAAAATAACAGAAGGAAAGATCATTTATTGCCTTCTTGTGATATATGCACTCATACTAACGTAGAAGTTGGATTTCTCTTCAAGTGTTATATTTAGATAAACACACTTTTTATTATCCTCTTGGGAATTGGCACCATGACATCTGAACAGGCCAGCTCATGTCCAGCCGGGATTCTGAGACATGGGATCATGATGCGCTGGGTTTGGCTGGGTAGAGTTAATTTTTTTCATAGTAGCTGGCATGGCACTGTGTTTTGGATTCGTGCTGGAAACAGTGCTGGTAATTCAGGGATGTTTTTGTTATTGTTGAGCAGCACTCACACAGAGCCGAGGCCGTCTCTCTTTCTCACACCACCCCAGGGGCAGAAAAAGCCAGCGGAGTTGCCAGCTGGGGTTACACCACGACACATGGCCTGACAGGTTTCGCTCTAGGTGTTTATAGAACATTACTGTGCTGGGCAACCTTGGCCCAGCTCACTGTATTCCACCATCAAAAGTGCCTCTGAGTTTTCATTCTTCACATAAGGGCACAGTGAATTCTCACAGTGTAATTGCTTTATCTTTTAACCCTGTTTCTGCTTTGCCACCGTGCCACTACTCCAGATTAGCAGGATAACAGGTGGTAATTGATGGTGAGTGAAACGTGCTCAGAGGCTGTGTTGAAAAGAAAAGAGAACTACACAAGAATATTTGATGGTCAGATAACTGCATTTCAACCCTATCTCAATGCTTTTGAGAGCATTACAGAATTTTTCTTTCTTTAAAAAATGATTTAAAACTGATCAAATAACCTAATGATGATAAAGGAGAAATTAGATAATAAGTAAAAAAATAATCTGGAAAGCAACAGATGGCAATATTTCTTGAACAAAAAAGAGAAAAGGAACAGTGGATACCAAAGACAATAAACACGTGGTCCATTTCCTGTAAGGATTACTAGAACTGAGGAAAGTCCATGACCTTAAAAGAGGCTGACAGCCCGATGAATTCTTAAATGAAAGACAAATTTGATACGTAGATTTGTGAAGAAGAGCCCCACTTGGTCAAGGAACCATTTTAGAACACCGATACCTCTGAGAAACAAGAAAACTTTTGTTTCTCATTCCCAAATATTATTTTGAAGTGGGAAAACAAATAAACAAAACTGTTTGAAAAGCATCTATTGTGAGGAAACACTCCAAATAAAATTAATAGGTGAATAATTTTTGACAGCACTATCGTATAGAAAAAGGCTGCTGTAATTCTGTGTAAACATTTTATGGGAGCATCTCAACCCTATCAGAACTTCTGAGGGGCACTAGAAAGGCAAGTAAGCTGGCATTGCTTCAGAGCAGTCCAAACTGTCAGAAAACTCTTTTTCAAAGACAGACCACATCCCAGCTAATGTGGCCTCCTGTGCTGCTTCCATCTCTATCTGCTGTGCTGAGGGTTCCCAGGGCAGGTTTTTGGCAGCAATGATTATGAGCTGCCAAGGATGTATGAAGCTGAGCAGATCCAGTCATGCTCTCACTCCTCCCTGCAACTCTCACTCTCTATTTTTATGAAGTGCTTCCTTGAGAGCAGTCTGGAACACATCACATTTNCCTTGAGAGCAGTCTGGACACATTTTCCCCACATTTGGAGCTGCACAGGTATTTTGCTGGCAGATCACAACCAAACAATTTTGAGAACTTGTTGGTGCCCTGAGCCTTCGTAGGTTACATAGTATCAGAGCATTTGTGTCTTTAAAAAGGGGGAAAAAAGACAAATTAGTTTGACAGGATTTATGATACCATTAGAAATAAAATTGCATTGACAATATACAAAGAACTAAACTATTAGTAATATTAACCCCACTAGAACCTTACATCTTCATTCCACATCTGTGTAGAACTTTCATTACAATAGGGATTTTGCTTCAAAGGCTTCAAAAACCTGCTGTGCAAATACTCAAAATCAATTTGATTCATCCACAAAAAACTTCCAGTACAAACATTAAACAACGAGGCCCTGCCTTGCAATCAGGCCTGAAGATGCTTCTCACTGGAGGCCCACTGATATAAAAAGGTCCCTACATTGGCACCATAGAATGTCACTGCTGAGTTAAAAAATCACTATTGGTAGCACCCAGCATAAAGAATGATGAATTACAAAAATAGAACAAACTTCACCAACTATAGGAGTAAAAATAATATGAAATGCATTCAGAATGTATTCCAGGTTCTCGAAAATCCATGTCAACTTTTCAAAAGACACTATTTTAAAGCTGCACTGATAATCATAATACATTTACAAAAAATACCTAGTACTCATATTTAATGGATTCAAAACTGAGAAACAATATGCATATCTGCAAACACCTCTGTTCATACTTTATTGATTATGAAAATATGACCTGCTGTTGAAACTTGTGAAAACTGCTTTCATTTCCATTAAATGTAATAATCTCAGAGTTACCTTAGGGAATTCGGTGGATATGGAAGGATTATCATGTCAGACTTTATTTATTTCATTCTCTCTTTGGGAAAAATGAACAGGGTCATTTCAAAACTCCAAAGGAAAAAGTAGCTTCTCAGCTAGGAAAAATCAGTTCTTATGTGTCCAAAAATTGTACGGTGAACTGCTATTTGTTGACATGGAGGCCTTGCCACGTAAGTTTTTAATGCAGTAAATGAAGTGAATCTCTTGTTTCATGCTGACTTTGCAAATAGTTCTGGAAGGGCAAAACCATCTCATTTCTGATTTATCAGATCACCACAACAAGTGCAAGGATTCTGGTATGTGACAGGGTACAATTAGCATGAGAATGTCAACCTGTAATAATGTAACGAGTACTCTATACAACCTTTATAGGGTTTTTTATATACTCGATTTATGGATGTGTCAGGCTTACTAGACTTTCCCAAATTAAATGGAACCAGTGGAATCAGGAAAGCAGGAAAATGACTTTGTCGACGTGACCAAACAAACACCTCCAGGGTACAGTACGGAGCAGTGACAGACAGAGGCACAAGCGCAAGCACTGAAAGTGATGCCTTAAGATT
>VYZT01037843.1:440-27199 GCA_013400735.1 Pomatostomus ruficeps | reverse complement strand
GGTTTTCTGGTAGCATATGGTATGCTAATCAGATGAGTAATGAAGGATCATATTTGGATTTCATATTATCTTTAAAATTTGCAAAAGGCAGACTGGAAAATATATGATGGATGACAGGGAATGTCTATGTACTTTGTCCAACTGGTTATCAGCAGACTGCTTATCAGGAAATTCTAAAAAACAGTTCAACCCCAAAATTTTGCTTGTGTACTACCTGCCAATCTTACTGTAATGAATGACATGAACAGCAAGCTAATATATGTTTGTTTTTATTTTCATATTTGTCTTCCTAAATTCTACTTTAAAAGCTTCTACACTCCTGAAGAAATGCATGCCTGACTTTATGTAGGCACTTCAGAAACCTTTCTTTTTTTAATAAAGTCATTGAACTTATTTTTTGTAAAATATGAATTAATCTCCAAAATAAGAATATTGAACTGAAGAGCTCTTTATTTAATCCAGTGTTGTATTACACAGTGAGAGGCAGCTCATCCTCTTATCTCCTTATTCTTGACACATGAAATCTGAAAACATGCAATACCTCTGAGATGTAACTGAGGAAGAATAGCAACACTGCCCACAGGTTGTGCTGATTTTACTGAGAGCTTCAAATTTCATTGATTTTTTTTTTTTTTCAGAGATGTTAAGCTGAAAATCTCTGTTATTCAGAAGTTAGGTAATTCATATTAATTTTTGCTACTGTTTATATTTTTGTCATTGTTTTGTTTGTTGGGGTTTTTTTCCTACTATTCCGCTAGCAGCAATGCTTCTACCCCAATTCTAACTGGGGTGAACTATTTCAATTAAGTAATTTCTTACTTTCATTTTTCATTATCCATAAGGGAATTTATAAATGTCACAGGATTTGCATATCAATTACAGGAAGATGTTATGTAGAAAAGGGTAATAAATTACCTATTCCTAATAACAATCAAGTTATGTTATACGGTACATATCACTTTGTCAGCAGATCTTGACATCATCCCAAAAGAAGCAGCAAACACTGACAACTTCACAGTCCTCATGGGAAAATGAAAATGGATAACAGCTATTATTTCATAAGTTTGGGGTGTTTTTTTACTGTTGCTGCTGTATTATTCTGCAGTTGCAAAACAGTATTAGGTGCTGTTCTAATGCATCATACCACAAAATTGTAAGACAGTCTGACACATTCCAAGCCAGCAAGCACAGTCAGCATAAAAACTTATTCTGTGTCTTAGTGTAAATAATAGAGATTCTGAAGCTGCCTGCTGTGGTACAGTAATCAAACTTCTGTTGTAATAGCTGTAAGTCTTCCAGAGTATTTCTGTAAGACATATAGAGTATGTCTCCGTTTTTCCTTAATCCTTTTTCTCTAGTTCTAATCTAGTTTAGTGGAACCGGCAAAAATATTCTTACAGTATTGCAAGATGTATCTAGCCATTGTGTCCCTTTGCCTACGTTTAAGAGTTCTTTTTTAAAGAAAAACACTGTAGAGCAATAGTTCTCCTACATCGTCTCATTAAATTGTATGGCTTAAAGTCCAGCTGGTCCAAAGCAGTAGAAATGATCATTGAAATCAAGTAGCTAACAGAGACATGATGCAATCATTAACCCTCACTGTCAGAAAGAAATTCTAGACGAGGAGAATGAACTGAAAAAAGTTAAAGAAAGGTCAGATTCTCTCCTTTTAAAAGAATTTTCTAGATCAGAACTTCTGCTGTTTTGTTTTATATTCAAGAAGAGAAGAAGAACCCCTAAAAAGCAAAAGGCTGAACAGACTAAGTGACTTCAGCCACTCCTCGCATGACTTCCCTTCAAGGCCCTTCACCATCTTTGTTGCCCTTCTTTTGACACTTTAATATCTTTCCTATATTGTGTCACCCAAAACTGCCCCCAGGACTCAAGGTGAGTGCAGACCAGAGCAGGACAATCCCCTCCCTTGCCCAGCTGGTGATGCTGGGCCTGATGCCCCCCAGACAGGGTTGGCCCTCCTGACTGCCAGGGCACTGCTGACTCGTGTTCAACTTGCCATCAACCAGAACCTCCAGTCCCTTTCCACAGTGCTGCTTTCCAGCATCTCATTCCTTACTCTGTACATTTATCCAGGGTTGCTCTGACCCAGGTGCAGAATTTGACACTATCCCTGGCTGAACTTCATGTGGTCGGTGATTGCCCAGTCCTCTAATTCGTCTAAGTTTCTCTACATGATCTCTCTGCTTTTAAGGGAGTCAACAGCTCCTCCCAGTTTAGTATTATTGGCAAACTTACTTAGTATTCCTTTAAGTCCTTTGTCCAAGTAATTTATGAAGCTGTTGAAGAGCACAGGGCTGAGGATGGAACCCTGTGGAACCCCACCAGTGACAGGTCACCAGCCTGATGTCACCCCATTCACTACAACCCTTTGCATCCAACCCATGAGCCAGTTGCTCACCCATCACATGGTGTGTTTATCCAGCTGTGTGCCAGACGTTTTGTCCAGAAGGATTCTGTGAGAGACAGTATCAAAAGATTTCTGAAATCCAGAAAGATTATATCAACTGGCTTCCTTTGATCAACAGTGAGTTATCTTGTCGCAAAAGGAAATCGTGTTTGATAAGCAAGACTTTCCCCTCATGAAACTGTGACCAGTAGTGTGGTGTTTTTCAGGCGTTTTTCTATAACTCCCAGAATAATCTTCTTCAAGATTTTATCAGTCACAGAAGAACCTAGAATGCTCAAATGAAAATGCATAGCATAAAGTCTGTTTGGCCACAACTTCAGCTGTGGTATTTAGAAAGCATTCAGAGCAATTTCAGAGCTGTAGGCTTGTGGTGAGGCCAAGGTACAGAAAGGTAGAAAAGAGAAGAAGTGAAGCGTAGAACTGTCAGGTCTAACTTGAATTCTTGAAAAAACACTAGAGAAAATGTAAAGATGGACTATTTGTAAGCATCTGAAGCCAACAAAAATATGACAGTAACCAGGTAATATCAATTTCTCAAGAAATGTGTGAAACCATTGCAATTTTTGTTGTGAGGTGGTAATAAACTTTTGGGATAAGGAAGAAGGTTCTCTATATCTTGAGTGCATCATCATTCTTATAAGGAAACCAAGGGAAGACTGTCTCAGTAAAACTACCACTGAACGACATATAACTCACTGGAAAAATGTACTAACAGATGATAGTGATGCAGTGTGGAAAAGAACGTCACTGGATATATTTCGGGTTCACTAATACTCTTCATTAATGTTCCTTATCAATGGTCTGGATGATTGAATTAGGAATATTGTTGGTGAATGTGCAGATGGCACCAGTCTGGGAGAGAGACAGGCAACAACTCTAGCAGTGTTCTGGAAAAGAAAGAATAATCAGCCGAGCAAAGATGAATCCTCTGGCAGTCATGAACAAATTCATAGAAAATTGGATGCAAGCAGGCAGCAATTTGCAAAAACACATGCAGAGATTTCAGGCTGAATGGGATTGAGCCATGTACTGGTGTTGTGGAAAAAGAAATCTCCACCCCGAGATGCTTGTTCAGGAGTTCTGCTTGAGCAAGACGTGATGTAGTTCCCTGCCATATGCCAGAGTGTACCAGCAGGCTCCTGGCAGTCTGACCTTGCCTTGCTGACTTTGACTTCCAGGCTTCTTCTCAGACCTGCTTTGTCACTGCAGGTTGTCTGGTCATAACCATGCTGTGCTAGACCTGGTTATCAGCAAAGGACCTGCTCAGCTTTCCTCATTTGAGAGCTGTGGGACTGTATTGCTTGTCAGTGAGTTGTTCCCTGACTTCTTTGCTGTCATATGACCTATATGAATAACAAAAATTTGATTAAATTTATTAAATTAAGGCTATCTGAACACAGTACTTTAAAATATGGTATTAAGACATATACTCTGCATACAGAGTCAGCACAGGGTATGACTGGAATGTGTGTGGGTAACCATTACCTGTCTCACAAAAGCTATTAAAATTTATTGCTCCAAAGGGTTTGTGGCTCTCTATGGAGCTGTAGGTATTCAGATTTCGATCATGACACATCCAAAAAATGTTGTTATTATGCATAATGCTAGAGTTCATTGGTGAATGAAGATTATTATCAGAAAAGCATTGGTGTTCAATAAGTAGTGACCAAACTGTTAAAGAACACCTCTAAAGAACTCAATTTAATCTGACAATTTATAAATTTTTAAATATGTCAGATAACTTATATTTGAGTACACAGTCATTCCATGATGGGCTGCACTCATGCAATGGAAACAATAATGCCCTTTAACTCTCCTGTGTTGGAGCATAACTGAAGCATGTGTAGCTAAAAATTAATCCCCAGGATTGAGCAGACCCTGCAAATATGTCAGTAAAGGGAAATTAGTGTTCCTGTGCCAAGAATTTCTGCTTTAGCACAGAGGTGACTAGGACAAATTGGCCAACAGTAATTGCTCAGTAAAAGCCTAGAAGAGGGCCAGAAAGGGATGTGGATTCAGGCTGATATAGGGTATGCGTCTGGGTCTGTAACCTCTGCATGTGAGGTCTGTCACCACTGCATGTGAGGTCTGTCACCTCTGCATATGAGGTCTGTCCCCTGGGAACTGTCTGAATCAGAATTATCTTAGAGTAAATCCATTGGTAGCCTATATGAAATCATCTTTTGTTGCCTGTGTCAGGTACTTTGGCTTGCCATCTTTATCATATTAGTTTTTACAGTAAACAACCTAATATGGCTGAGACACAGTTTCTGGGATATCAAGAATATTTTAAAATGTACATGTATTTGTTGATACCAAATTGAGTTAGTGGTAAGCGGAAGATGGACTGACTGCTCTTTTAAGTTCCTCTCCCGACTGAATTAAGCTTAAATGATGCACAGAAGTTTTTGCTGTAAAAATACTTTTTCAGTCTTCCAATGAGAAAATCATAATAGAGAATTCAAACCAACTTGTAATGATTGCTTTTCAGCTTCCAGAAGAGCTTTTGGAGAAATAGCCAATGAAAAATTATATATCAGAAAATGCTGACATGATGGGATAAAAATGGACTTTTGGCCTAGAAGCTTTATTTTTTTCACTTATTACTTAGTTGAAAAAACTTTTCAAAAGATCTAAAACTCTTGAAATACTTCAAACCTAAATGACAGAAAATTGAATTGCAAATCTTGAAATTCTGTTGCCTTAGAGCATGTATTTATTTATTTATTTGTTACAGGACTGACCTAAGTAGGGAAAAAAATGAGGTACAAACACCTTAAGTACTCGTGAAAGTACATTCTTATAACCTGTTTAACTTACTTTCATATTATGTATACATAAACACAAATTTTGACTTGTCCCCAAGCTCAACTGAGAAATAAAACAGCTGATTTTTTCACAAGAACAGAACAATCTAAATTTTTCAGATTGCTGTTGTTGTTAGGCCAGGAAGTCTGCTTGTGAAAATGAGCAGTCTTCAGAGAACACAAAGACCTTCTTAAAGTTGCATTGCTATGATTTCTCAGCTTCTTACCTTTTGGAACATCAAGTTTGAAAACCTCTAGAGGGCAACTCTGTTATTCTAATCTAATTGCTGAAGTTTGTATTGTCTTTACCGAGAATTAATGGGTTTTGTTCTCTGAGTTGCAGAAACCATATACCTAAGAAAGAATCAACAGAGAAAAATTTCATCTTCTGCTGTGTCTCTTATAGTTGTGACTGGTTACTTCAATACAACAATCAGATCTATTTATTAGAGGATATGGTCACAGTAAAACAATTTCTTCTTGTATTGTCTGAGGCAAGAGCATTATTGGTTTTCCCTGCTTTTCGTGTTGTGGTGGGGTGACCCTGGCTGGATGCCAGGTACCTGTCAAAGGCACTTTATCTCTCTCTTTGGCAACTATACGGGGAGTGAGGAGGTTGAAAATATAAAGTAAGGCTCATGAGTTCAGATAAGGACTGGGAGAGATCACTTCCACATTACTGTCACAGGCAAAACAGACCTGACTTGGAAAAATTAACTGAATTTATTACTCATCAAACCCAGAGCAGGAAAATGAGAAGTAAAACAAAATCTTCAAAGCACCTTCTCCCCACCCCTCCCTCCTTCCCATGCTCTCCCTGCTACCCTCCAGTGGTGCAGGAAGACAGGAATGGGGGTTATGGTCAGTTCACCCCAGGCTGTTTGTGCTGCTTCTCAGGGAGAGGAGTGCTTCCCCTGCTCCAGTGTGGGGTCCCTCCCATTGGAGACAGTACTCTGTGAACTTCAGCCTGAGTCCTTTCTATGGGCTGCAGTTCTTCATGAGCTGCTCAAACCTGGGTCCCTTTCCATGCAACAGAGTCCTTCAGGCATATCCTGCTCCAGTGTGGTTTCCCCCACGGGGTCACAAGTCCTACTGGAGACCTACCCCAGAGTGGGCTCCTCTGTCCACAGGTCTGCAGCCTGCTCCAGGGTGGGTTTCCCATGAGTTCACAGCCTCCTATCAGGTATCCACTTGCTCTGGCGTGGAGGAGACCCATGGGCTGCAGGTGGATCTCTGCAGCCCTGTGGTCCTCCATGGTCTGTACTAGGGGCTGCAGGGGAATCTCAGCTCTGGCACCTGGAGCACCTCCTGCCCCTCCTCCTGCACTGACCTTGGTGTCTGCAGAGCTGTTCCTCTCACATGTTCTCACCCCGCTCTTCCATGGCCACAGTTACATCCGTGCAATGATTATTTTCCTCCTTAAATATTCTCACAAAAAGATTACTGCCATTGCTGATGGGCTGGGCCCTGGCCAGCAGGGGGTCTGTCCTGGAGGCAGCCGTCATTGACTGTCAGACGTTGGGGAAGCTTCTAGAAGCTTCTCAGAGAAGACACCCCTGTAGCCCCCACCCTGCTACCAAAATCTGGCCAAGCAAACCCAATACACATGATTTTTCCTTGTTATTACCCTTTCTCTATTTTGTTCAACACTGCTATTATCAATTGCATATTTTTTACAATTTTTACTTTTTGTATAATTTTTGCAATAAGTACAATTTTTATATTTGAAATTCCAGGGCACCCAAGCAAAAGTAGAATTTCGTTATGATAGGTGTTACATAACAAAAAAATTTGCAACTTCTCTATCCCAAAAATCAAATTAATGAAATGCTTTGTATATAATTATTATTGCATCCAGTACAATTAAGGAGAAATTGGCAACCCATTATTATGTAAGAATCTTAATGTCAATGAAAACATTGTCCAGGTGTTAAATGAATTTATTAGATTCTGACATTTCTTTCTTTCTTTCAGTCTGTTTAATCTTTTCTTAGATGTAGTTTTAACAGGAACCATATAACTTTTTCCCCAGAAGTAGTATTTGTTCAATAAGAGTGAATGAATGCACATCACATCCTGCTGGCTCTGACAATAACCCTTAATGTGAGGTTTCAGTTAATAGTTTCAGATGTACCTGCCATCCGGAATATAAGGAGCCATGTAGTGAAATTGCCATAAATCTTTGTGTGGCTGGACTATGTCAGAATGGATCACAATTCAGTGATCTCCCTGGAGAGTTTAAGTGTCACAGTCTGACTAGTAAAAATCACTTTTGTCATGAGGCATTTGGGTTTGTCAAAAATAAATGTCTCAAGAATGTAAATGTGACATTTTTGTAAAAAAAAATGAATATTCGGTTGCTAAATTTTCCTTATCTAAACTTATAAAGTATCTTTTGGATATCTGTAACAAAAACATAAATCAAAACTTGCTCATTTCTTTTTGTAAGAAATAGTGTATTCTTAAGTACTGCAACTGAACCTGTTTTGATGAGAATCCTTATACAAAACCAGATGTTTAATATTAAAATTGAGCCCTGAAACCACTACCCTTTCTTCTTCAACTTAGTATAGTGACTTCTTTAAGTAGATCAGGTTGCTCAATACCCAATAATCCATGCTGTAATGCTTTGATAATTAATTCAAAACACAGAAATAAAAGGATACATAGGTTAAGACCTTTATTGCAAATCTATAAAGTTATTAGGAGTAATAATTTTTATTTCATCAAGGAAAAAAAAGTTGGCTTTTCTAAAGTCATTATCTCTATTTAGATGAAAGTCTCATAACCACATGCAACACCTATACATATGTCTGTGCATAGCTGTTATCATCATTGATCAATGTTTCCATTTTATTTCTTTATCATAATTTTTTATATTAGTTTTATGTAGTACTTCATCATGCAGATGTTAGGAGCTATTTACAAAGGCAAAAATGAGAGATTTAAATTTTTAATGGCAATCAACAAGGAGGAAAACTTCAGCTTGCAAGAATGTTGCACAGCTGGGGTTTAGGATGGAATTGAAACATAGCTTAAATATACCTTTCTGCATTTAGAAATGAAAATGACTGCATGTGTAGGGAAGCTTTAATATTCATTGCCTTGTATTTATGCCTCAAAGGGGTGTTCAACAAGCCAGAATTTGTAAAGTACAGGATATTTCAGCAATTTACCCTGATGGCCAGAAGTTGCTGCCTTCCCTCATGTAACAAGATGTTCAAATGTTAAAAAATCTTCCAGATCAGGGGCTGTTCAATCATGCCTTAAGAACACGGTTTACATTTCCTTTAGTTTGAAGACTATGTCCAAGCAGGACTGAACTTTTGAAATTTTGTAATTATTTATTATACCAAAACTGCACTTAATAAACACTATTAAAACTAAGTTATGTTTAGTTTTTAAAGTTATCACTGTATACTGTAAGAATACAGATTTATTTGAACATCCTTGACCAAAGAGTCCTCTTTTTTTCTAAAAAATTGACTAACACAGTGTCAGATGTGGGGCAACTCAGTGGCAAATTGGAATTTGTCACGACTATACCTATGCTAGTGAAGTATGGCATTATTTTATAAATATTTTTTTAAAATTAAGTTCAAATCTTCAGCCAGACTTGGTATCTAAGTTTGTAAGACACTGGAATTAATTATATTTAACTCACTGAACCAAATCTCTGGTTTAAGTCTTTAGTGGCTTTTCATGCTGCACTTGCAAAATTATAATAAATTGGTCCAGTGTATTTTGATCTTTGTTGGACTAAAAATATTTAGAAAATTTTTAAATGTTCAGCTAGTAGGAGACCAGAAAACTGTACTTTTTATACTTTAGCTGACTAAGTTTTTATGACCAGACTAAAATGTTTAAAATTTAAAACTTTGCATTTATATTCAGCACTTAGATACTAGCTCCACACACATGGATTGATTTTTCAACTGTTCTATATCACTTAGTTAAATATATTTATTTGGTTTGAAAAACAAAACCAGTCAAACAAAGAATATTTACTTGCAACTATTTATTGTGTATGCTTAAAAATAAAAGGATTGTCTTCAATGAAAATTATTATTTCCTTGATGGATGGTGTCTTAAGGAACTATGTCATGGCCAATAAACCTAAAATGTAAAATGTAGGTTAATATTTTATCTTTGAAATTTATGTCTTAAATTTTGTGCATATGTACCTCACAGGTATACTCAATAGGAAAGAGATGCTTAGTTTTCACAAGATTAGATTTCTTATTAACTAAAAGTTAACTGGTTCAAAACTTAATACCAGTATGCTGCCAAACCTGTCCTTGTAATACCTGCTTTTTAACATAACGTATTGGATAATTTTTGTTTGTTTGTTTAGAAACCTAGGATGCTTTCTTAGTGTGGTGACAGAACACCATACTAAAAATGGGAGGGTTTTTATCAACAGTGTGCTTACTGATATATCTACCAATAGAAATAGGAATATTTGCATAAAACCACTTGAAGAATTTTACATTATCGAATGTTTTTGAAGACCCATTGTATTTTGAATTGTTTTTATTATAATTGCAAGTACAGCTTTATCATTGAATTCATTCCATTTAGAGTTACTTTGTATATGAAACCGAAACATTCAAGGAACCTGCAATACTTTACCTGATCTTAAATAAGATTTTAAAATATAAGAAAAGTACATATTAAATTGGTGTATCACTTGTCTGTTTTCTCAGACTAAATGTAATAAATTTCTTAAATCTTCAGTTAGTCTATTTTTCATCAGGTTTTACTGGTGAGTTATGTGAAGCAGATGTTGCTGCCTGCCTATCACAACCATGTGGAGCCTCCAGCATTTGTGAAGAGGTAGTGGGTGGCTATCTTTGTTTCTGTGCACCTGGCTTCATAGGTGAGTTCATAGAAGTGTTATTTAACATGCTTCAGTCAGTCCTAAACCAGAGAAAAGAGGTTTGTTCAAAAGTAGCAATAGATAATTTAGCACTGTGCCTCTGATTCAGGCGGAAACAACTTTTGTTTCCTGGCACACAAAAGTACTTCGCTGAGTAAGAGTATTCAGCTGTAAAAAATACTGACTACAAGGGACTATTTCCACTCCAATTACTCTTTTTGCTATTTCAGACATGTTGTCTGTCTTACAATGATGTGATTTGAACTCCCAGCCATATGCAAGTTGGCCTTAATTTATCGCCTTTGTGGTCTCTGTAATAATAAGGCTGCAGTAACAAGAGCCTCAATTGCCAAACATACATCCAAGATCCTGGGCAGGTTTAACTACTCATGTTTGCATCTACCCTGAAGGCCATTGTCATCAGACTGACTAGATTAAAATTAGTTTGGCTATGTCAGCATATTGACCTGGTATTTTCAGACTACACTGTAAAAAAAGAAAATCTTTCTAAATACATATACAGGTATTTTTGATCAACTATATGATGAAATAATCAAGGGCAGTAGGAATTCCCTGAGTGGCAGATCAGCTCTGCTACCCAGATCATCCGGGCTAACTCGGGGGATTTGAAAGGGCTCCTAAAGCAGGAATAAGAATACTCTAAAATCTCTCTCAATAGTCAAGGAGGGCACACACAATCAGAGGACTTGTGATCTTGAGAAGACTGCATGCTTCTTAAATTGCTGTTCTAGATTGTAGTGTATGCCTTCATTTAGATGAAATAATCTGTAATTTAATAGTTGTAGTATTGGTGTCTTTAGTGTAATGAAATGCTATATCCTGTTTCTATGGTTGGTTTATTTTAGTAATATTATAAAAACATAAAGTAAAATTGTATGATGTTACCTGTGATAATCCCTGGTGAGATTTTTTTTTAATAAAAATATTTGTTTAAATTCTTATACTCAGATCTACATAACAGTAGATTAGTATTTTTCTACTCTTTCTGTGGTCAATTAAAAGCTTCAAAATCCCCCTGAAGCAATCAGGAGCTTTATCTATCTTTAAGCATTAATAATAATGAATTTGATGCCAGAAAAAATATGAGATACATAATTCCCTACTAGAAATCAGCATAAATGTTTTTTCCTCTGCATATTTACAAATACATGCCAATATCTAACTTTCTGATTATTATTCTTTTAAATATAAAAATATTTGTCCATAATTAAAACATTTCCTAGTATCTCCCACTGAGATCCTTAAAACAAACCCACAAATTAATGAATTAATGAAAAAATAATATTATGGAGAAAGAGTGTGTTATTTTAATATTTTTTAATGAGAAACCCTATTTATACTTCTGTTATGTTTTAGGAAAACTCAAGACTTAATTGCCCTTAAAATACGAAAATATGCAATTTTTTGAGTACATCTGTAAAGGAATCTGTTAAACCTCTGTTGAACATTATATGCTGCTTTTTCCTTTAATCACCAAGAAAGGAATTCCCCAAAGACAATTTATGGCTCATTGGTAAAAGCTCTCTGTACCTAAGCTATTTCATATTGGTTTTGCTGCCTGCACTGATGTTTCCCCAGTGGTGTGTTCCTAATGAAATGAATCCTTCACTTGTTTTCAGGTCACAACTGTGAGATTGAGGTGGATGAGTGTCTTAGCGACCCTTGTCACAACAGAGCTACTTGTGTTGATCACCTGAATGCCTTCAGTTGCATCTGTCTGGATGGATTTGAAGGTAAAAAGAATCCACAGAACAATGACTTTGTAAACCTACTCAGAGTTTTACAGCAATTTTTTTTAACATATCAGATAATATGCATGTATTCATATAGGGGTGTCATCTGAAGTCATAAACATATCAGTTAGAAAAAGTGTTATCTTGGCTAAATTACCTATTTCATTTTCATGACAGCATGGAATGAGGTGTTTTCTGCTAACTGATGTATTGACTGTTGAAAATGGATCTGTGGGGCTCAGTGAAATTCTGAAAATAGGAGATACTTTTTTCTGAAAGCTTTTTAAATATTTGGAAATTTTGATATCCTTGAATTGAGGAAAAACCCCACAACTGTGTGGTAAAGGTTTTGTTCTTGGCATATTTATACAATTTATATGAAAAAATTAATTGCTTTGATAAGTGGATGCATTAATAGCTGCAGCTATGATTTCAGCTTAGATCAGGAATTTAAAGTGTGTCTATTTCCTTTTTAAAGCACCACTTTTTAAACATCGTGGATATTTAATCATTGAAATACAAATCAATCTATAATTCAAATGTCCCAGTGTAAAATATTACATTTCTACCAGCCATATATTCTGAACAATTATCACTTGCATTTCTATTTCTTAAAATGCTTTTAACTTCCCAAACTCTGCAATTGATATAATTTTTCATTTATTCTTCAAATGATAAAAAAATTAGGTTCACTGAAAAATATTAGCAATAAAGTATTTTTATACTTTGAGTAGTTATGTGGGGTTTTTATAGTCTAGATTGCAATAAATTTTCTTCTTGTCTATAACAGATTTCTTTTTCACAGTTTTTTGGGAGTATATCTTTTGTCTTATCATGAACACAAGAAATATTTCCTCTCATTCCATTGCAATGCTGTCTACTGTACTTAATGTAATTTGGTTTCTGTTCTTCTATATTTATATAATAAGAATATTGTCTGCTTTAAGCCTTAGGAAACTATTAGATGACTGTACTTTTAATATTTTTTAAAAATTAGTGAACAACTTAAACATTAAGAAGATGAACATCTGTCATATACACCTAGATTTGAATATAAAATGGGTGTCAAATAGATTCTGATAGGTAAGTTATAGTCAGCTAAAATAAGTGTTGGTCTTTACCTAAATGTGCCATGAAGTAACTTCTTTCCCCTTTTCTTGATTCTATATTCATAGGAACAACTTGCGAAGCAAATATAGATGAATGTCACTCTTCTCCATGTTTTCATAATGCATCTTGTGCAGACCTTATTGGTGGCTATAAATGCATCTGTCTACCTGGTTTTACTGGTGAGTTGTTTTCCTAGTAAATCTTGTTTTCCACAGCCAGGTAGTCCAAAAAGCATTCATTAAGACATTATTGACTAATTTGTTTGTGTTTTATTCTCATTTCGTTTTATCTGCCCCGGTCTAATGTTTAATTTGCATTCCAACAAACTGGAACACTGACTGCATCTGTAAACTACATAGCACAAGATAAATTAGTCTGCATTTAAAAAGGCCTTCAAACCCTTTTAACACAAAGCCTTACACACAAAGAAGACTATTTACCATTTAGGAACTCAGAAATAAGTTGGTATGTATTTGTGGTGATGAGAACTAAATGGATGCTAATATTAGTAGTGTGGCTGTTTATTTGGCTGATGTATGCTAACTTATCTTCAAACGTTTCTTGAGATTTTTGTGGTGTAAATGAATTAGAAATTGGCACTTGATTTTTTTAGTAAGTATTCAAATCTTTCATCTTTTCAAAGGTGCAAGATGTGAAACAGATATAGATGAGTGTGCTTCATTTCCCTGCAAGAATGGAGCCACCTGCATTGACCAACCGGCTAATTATTTCTGCCAATGTGTGGCTCCGTTTAAAGGTAATGAACACCGAGGGAGAGGGGAAAGCAAACATAATTAACTTTAGAAGGCATTTCTGTCAATTGTCTAAATGCATTTCACTTTTCCTACAGCATTATTAGTCCATTTTCTGAAGCAAAGCTTTAAGGTGAGCAGCCACATATGCCTTAGGCTGCAAGTAAGTGGAAGGAAATGTTATACATCTGCTAGGTGTATTTCTTTATTAAACAAAATTGATACTTTAAAATCAGTTTTTAACAGAAAGAGATTGCTTATAAAATAAGTGATATATACCCATTAATGCCTCCATGCCTCCGGTGGGGGCACCAGGCATCTGCTCGTGGTTCCAGGGGCTGCCGGGCTGCTCCGAAGGCACAGGAGGGCTGGCGAAGTTCCTGCAAGGTTTCACCCAACCCACCGATGGTACAGGTGTGCCGAGGAAGGAGAGACAAGCGGAGGGGCTTTCCCAGATGGTTTATTCGGCACTGGGGTTGTACCAGGGAAGCACTGGCACAGGGGTTACAGTCACATATATACCAACATGAGGAGGCAGGGGGAGGGTACAACGTCCTATAGGGAAGAAGTGAGGGGTTTGAATTTGGGGGGCTTTGTACAGGATTACACAATACAGAGCCCTCCGGGGTGGGAGGAAGGGGGAGCCAGATACCGAGGGGGGAGGAGGGGAGATAGCAGAGCCTGGCCATGAGACAAACCGAAACTGGCCAGAGCACACTGCAACACATTAAGCTGCCATCACAAAGATTAGTTAGTTTTCTACACAGTTGTGTCTCTAATTTTATTTGTCATGGCATTTGTCATTTTATCATTTTTAGAAAACAATTTATAGGTATCTTGGAATCCAGAAACTATGTGTGATTATTTCTCTTGATGCTTTTAAAAGAAATACATTTAAATTGCAAGGGTTATTGTGACCTTTTTCGTAGAAATTTTGGGGTTAAATTTTAAACACTTACTGCTAAAATAATTTAAAATAACAAATTATGTGGTGTTTTTGAGCAAATCTAGTTCAAATAATAGTCTCAATTAAATGCACGTATTGATTTATAAATTAAATCTAAACACATTTTTCCTCCAGCAGTTCGATATAATGATACTTACTTAGGATTCCAGAACAATCATCAAAAGGCAATTTTCCTGGTGTGTTGAGACAGCAGGACTTTTCCCCTTTAGGGAAGATGGTTGAATAAAATTCATTATTCATGAGCTCATGAAAAAACTCTCATGTTTGTGCTTATTATTTTAATTAATGGTAAAAATTTAGTTTGTCATTTTTATTAGTTTTAATTTATGTTCTACTGAATAAAATCCAGTTAAATAATAAGTAAATGGCTACTGCAGTCTCAGAATTGCCTCTGTGCAGGAAGATGTAAAATGATTTTCGGTACATGGTTAGAAATACTAGTCTCTTGAGTACATCTTACAAAAGAAGACAGGTTTCCAGAAGACTTTGGTATTCATTTAGATATTTAAGTAAGTAATTAAAAATTCAGAAAGTCAACCTTTCTGTAGTCATCCTTCAAGAAACTGGCAGTGTCTCATACTCTCAATGGAAAAGGTAAGCCTTGCTGGCAAGACTCAAAAAATGTAACTGAAACCCTCTGAGGATGTCATAGGAAGTAGTTAGTGGCCTGCTGTGCCACTTAAGCACTCACAAGTCTATAGGTTCAGATGGGATCCACCTGAGGATACTGAGAAACTGCCAGAAGAGCCCACCAAGACATTCTTCATAATTTATCATCAGTTCTGGCTAACTGGGAAGGCCCCAGATGACTGGAGATTGACCAGTCAGATGCCTCAAGAAGGGAGGTGATTGGTCAAAGGTTGGACTTGATGACCTTGGAGGTCTTTTCCAACCTAAATGATTCTATGATTCTATTCTATTCTGTGTTCATATTTTTGGTACAGGATGTCTGAGGCTGTTTGCTTCTTTTTGGCTTTATTCAACACCTTCCAAGATCAAATTCTTATACTGATTTTACCGAGAGTTATATGGGTATAAATAAAAGTAGATTTAGTTTCATATGAAAACCCTACCTCTGTCTCACACCATCTGTTTATTTAGTATTAAACTCCTGTAAATGTAGCTGTTAACAGATTTACAGTAAGCCAACACAATGGTTAATTAAACTATGTTTTCTAATTGTGTGGATATATTCAGGTTATTTTAATAAACAGCTTTGTGTGCACTAATTGCATATTACAGAATTACTTAGTTAAGAAAGTACATACATGATGTTAATGGCAAAAATTATTTAGGAACACCTGTTTTGGTTCCGAGTATTTTCACAGATTTTCTTGCTTCTGATATTCTCAGTGGAAAACCACAAATGCTGTATTATGAATGCTGTCATTTATCTGGAAAGCAAGCTGAAATTGTATTTCCATAGTATATTGCAATAATTTAATTGTTCCATCACAAAATCTGAGTTGAAGGACATGCACTACTACTAGGAATATATAATATACCAGGAATATGTGCCAGTTGATCAGCAGATGTACAGCAGACCTCTACTATATGGAATGTGGAAATAAGGAATTCAGAGCATGATTTGGACATTAATGTGCATTCATACAAAAGACACCCTTTCAGATTAAGCCAGAAATTGATTCTATATATAGAAACTGGTTTTCATGCATTTATCTTGCTTTTGTGTTTATTTTCTTGACTATTTTTATTTGTTTATTTTGACAAGGAGACTATGGAAGATTACAACCTGAAAGTTTTGATTTTTCCTTTTTCTTCCTCTTCATTTCCTCATTTTTTTTTAAAAAAGGAAAAAGCAAATTTTTGCTTTCTTCACATTTCTAGTCTTCTGATAGCAAGTATAGCTGTTATTCATTTTTATGTGCTGCAAACTTTATAATATCCTGAATAGGTACTTTTATATTTTAAAAACTTTTATATTGGTTGCATATAAATATGAAAAGTCATCAGAAATTTAATTAAAGTATTACTATGTATTCATAGTTTCTTGTATTTTTCTTGAGAGGTGCAGTTGGTTTGTTTGTTTGGGTTTTTTAAAGCATAGATTTGTCTACTTAGAAAAAATGTTTTAACTCATTCCATTGGTTTTCATAGAAAAATGGAAGCTATCAAAGGCTTTTAAGAAAAATGATGCTTGGGCAGTGATATATCTCTAGATTTTTCTTCAAATGTCTCTAGTCTAGGTTATGAAAATTAACTCTAAAAGTCTGATATGTGAATGAAGTTTTACTTCTCCTGTGGGCACCAATGCTATTTTAGAAATTACAATTTTCATAAAGCAAGTGGATAGAGAACACTGGAGAATTATATCTTCTCATGCTTCTGTTGTAACTCTAACAAAACTAATGCATCCCTCTCCATCAGTGTTGTCCTGAGAGTAGATTTCCCCATATGTAATGTAGATCATGGTCTTTCTACAAATTCCAGTATTTAATTGGAACTTTTGTCACTGAAATTAGTACCTTTGACTTTTACCAAACGTTGAGACGAACAGCTTGAGGTACTAGCAGTCCACCCACATGTAATTTAACAGAAAACTGAATAAACCTGTAAGACTTTCAGATACGAAGATACATCCTTGTCAACATCTAATTATGTTCTAATTACTAAATAAGATAGATGCAGTATTTTCATCCTATATTGGCCAAGTTCCTTGTCCTTGTGGAGTTGAAATTTGATTTTCTGTTTTCCAAAATCATTGAGTTTTACCTGTAGTACTGATAAGGAACAAAATAATTAATTTCAAAGTCCCTATACTTTTATATCATAACTCTTTTGACCGTGGTTTGGAGAAGCTCAAGATTTGATAAATGGAAGAAAATCTATACCATATTATGTTATTAATCTGGTTAGAGAAAGAGATTCCTGTGTAAACCCACAGAAATCCTAGAAATTACTGAGACCCACTGAGCTTGTGCTATGACTAAGGTTAAACAGAGAAAAAAAATAGCATCTAGGTCTGTATAATATGCTTTTGCCATTTATAATAGTTATGTATGCCAGAAGCACTGTGTGTGTTTGTTAACATGTTCTAATTAATCAAACATGACAATTCACTTAGAAAAGTCCAGTTCTCTGTTTCTGTAGGCTTTCAGTAGTGTTCTGCCACTAATGACTGCATAGTACAAGTCATTATCACACCTCACACTTTAAAGCTGCAATGGCCATGCTGCCACTTATGTACACAGCTGTGTGATGTTCTTTACATATTGGATTTAACCTTTGCATGTCTGGTACAGTTGCTTCTTCTTGGTTATAATATATTAGTACCTGAAAATATACATTTTAGGAATGCCTTCTCTTCCACGTTTTCTGTCATAACTGAGGTACAGCAGAGTATATAGGACATTTGGTATCAGTGGACACTCTGAAGTTCTTCAGAAACAGAGAAGACAGAAGCTCTTGCATTCCCCGCTGACCAAACAACTGGAACTGAGAGAAGGAAGGAAGATAAACTTGATTTGGGTGCAAGACAAATCAAATATTTTAATATTCTTATTATTAAGAGTTTGATTGCATTACAGTATCCTAGTTGGGAAGTTATTATAATAACCTTTCTATTATGATATTGATTCTAAAACTGAAGCTGTTCTAGAATAGACTCACAGTTATTACAGAATTGATGTTAAGTCCTTTGGCATAGAGTAGAAGGAATGAGAAACATATGGTGAGGCTCTATCTCATTTAGGGGTCCTAACAGCTTCATGAAAGGTAGAATGAAAGCTCCCATGGCTCTATCAGAAAATACTTTGTTGTCCCATTAAAAATTCAAACATATTCAAAACCTGTATATTCAAAAGTCCTGAAAATAGTAAATATTATAGCTTTATTTATATTTATATCCATGTTGTTTGCATTGGTGGTTTTAGTGTTTTGTAAAAACATTGAGGTATATCCAAATATTCTTTTAACAGTCTAGTTCATAGTAATAAATGGAACCTTGCTGTTCACAGCTTTGAAATGTCAACATTTTTATGTATCACATAACTACATCAATGAAGTTACTCACAACTATTAAACAGCAGTCCTTGCTGAGAACGTAGCAGAGTGAGTTTGTCCCTGCATCACGCAAGCTGCTTTTCAGCATTCTTAGCATGCAAAAGGTGAATGATCTCACTACAATTTCTAGAACAGCTCATTTTTACAGAAGATAAAGTAAGACTTACATGGCTGCTTTTTTTTTCTTCTTTGGTATTATTGATAGCTAAGAATAGATCTTGCACTCACTCCCACACCAGAATTGCAAATTTTCCCCATTTTCTACATTGGTATTTAAGGAAAAGGTGAAACTAACAACATTTCTGTGACACATAGACTGAGCCAGTAATCTGCTGTTCTGAAAGAAAGTTCAGGAAGGAAGAAGGCATAAAAATTCTTGCTTCAGTTAGAGACTGTATATTGGAGATGTGATAATCTTATGAGAGCTGACATGATTTTTTTTTCCTTAAAGAAAAAAAAAAAGGAAAAAAAACCCACCAGTTGTTTTGTAACTTGTTTTTAATAAATGGAGCAAATATTTTTATCCTTTGATCCAAATTGTTTACATGACTCATTAAAAAATGCACTGTATGTATTTGGTCTAGATGTTGCTAATAGGTATAACCTTTTAAATCAAATATATGCAATTATAGAGGAAAATCGAAATTCAGTTCTGAGGAAATGTCTACTTACTTCTTGCAGCCTTAATGACACGTCTCCAAATGTGTGCCAATTAAGATTAAAGCAAAAATGGTAATTGACCATTAAACATGTTGCAAAAGAAAGTAAACTAGTAAGGAAGTCAACTCAGCAGAAAAAAAAAGCTTAAGTCTGTTGAAAAACAAGAACAATAATGGAGTTTTCATCACAGGACACTCTATTATGGGAACAGCTAATTACAAAACAGATAATAAGTAAGAAATGTAAGTGCTCTTGAAGGCAAAAAGCTAGAGTAGAGCTAATGGAGCAATTACTTTTCCAGTGCTCATAGGCCAAACCTCAGTCTTTCCTGTGCCAAGCCCCATGAAAAAGACAGGTTTGCAAGACCTGTGGCTCTTTCCAGCATATTTCTGTGTTAAACCATAAACCACTATATTCTGTTCAACATCAGGTTTTGTCTTGTTTTGCCACTCTCTTGATACTGAACAGCCAAATAAAATTTTATTTAGGGGAAAAATGAAATGGATGTATAGATATATGAAGGGCACTCTGCATCACATAGGAGCTTTTTTGAGGGAAGAGAAGCAGAGTGGCAATGTTTGGGTTATATTACCTAGAAAACATGCACCGCCTCTGAACAATAAAAGATATCTAATGCTTAAATGGAAATCAGTATGAGCTGGGACTTGCTGTTGGCTCATATATAAAGTTACTGCAGGACTTTGGAAGTTTTTTCTGAAATTTCTGTTGGGTTTTGTACTGTTCCTAAAAGCTGCTATCTAGATGAATAAACTCAGTTGTTTCCGCCTCCAAAATGAAGCAATTCAGAGAGAAAGCCTTTTTCCTAGCCATTTCTAGTGTCAATTTAGGTGCTTTTGGGTATGTTAGATATCCACAAGGGTCTAGCAGATACGCCAAGGTCTGTAGGAGAACTGTGGCCTTCCAGAACAGCACTGAGAACACAAAAGCTGTGTTTGCTTAACTCTGTCCATACTAATTCAGTGAGATAAGTGCTGTAGTTTCAGCTCTGCTTTTAGTTTGTACCTTGGGACACATCTTGATCCACAAGAAAAATTTTCTAAGCCTTTACAGCCGTGAATAATCTGGGAATACTTCGTGTGTCAATCCAGTCACCTTCAGCTGATAAGGGGTTTGAATTTCAACAGTCAGTCTGTGAGAATGGTGTACAAGATCCTCTCTACAGGAAGCAGATTTAAGTTATGGAGATGATACAAGTTATATTCCTTGCAAATGAAAATCTGGCCCTTAGTTTTCCAGAAAACATATGCAAATCATTAACGCTTTTCAGGGACTGCAAAACTGCCCGGGGTTCTGTGGTGCAATCTTTATCAAAGCGCCTTGGGTCAGATAAGCATCTCATCGCAGAGGAACACTATCTCTTTGCTTATCTACATACCTAGGTATTGCCTTCACAGTGTTAGGCAGAGCATCTGTTGTTATAAATAAAGCAGGTAGAAGCAAAGAAGAGAGAATGGACTCTTGATAACAGCACCCAGGCTTTTATTGTTTCTTCAGGATACGGGCTATAAGAGAGACCCCGAGGGGGTGGTTACACAGAGTTTTATGGGGAAGGGAGAGGGGTGGTCAGAAGGTAGGGTCCAGGGTTCTTATCAAATCACAGATTGACATGGGATGACAGTTTTCCAATGAGTTCTGGGCAAAGGCGGAACATATTTGCATTAACCAACCGGTATAACAGAACAACAGAAGTTTCTAGTAACTCTTGAATAGTAATACAGTGTGATGAATATTAAAATAACAGAGGTGGAACAGAATCTATGATTGACAGGGTTAAAACGTGGCTGCTATGGGATTTCCCCCTAAGCTCACTGCCACAAACCATGATTTTTAAAGACTTAAAACATGGTTACCTTTTCCAGAGCTGCCTTGTAAATTAGGAAGGCATTGCTGCTGCTCAAAGAAAAGCTTACCAAATCTCAGAGGGGTTTTTTTGACTACTCATGAAAATGTTTTTAGCTTTATTTTTCTACTTAGGGAGCCTATTCATGGCATAGTGTCATCTGCCAATATAAGAAATAAAAGTAATAAGATTATAATCTTGGTATCAATTGCTATAAATATTATCTGTCAAATCACTCAGATTCTAAGAAAATGAAAGCATGATTTTGGAACACAGAGGAGCTTGACCACCAGAATTAAAGTTAGTCAGTACTGCAACTTAAACTGACATCCACAGGTCCTAGGCCATAAGGAAAACCTAAGTTTGATACAAGTTTTCTGTAAGTTTTCCACACATACTATTAATTTCAGTTGAGTGCTGATACAGATAAAATAAAGAATGAAAAGAAAAACATTCCTGTATATTTCAGTAGGAAATAAATTTTTGTTAATTGTTTTCTTTAGTGGAATTTTTATTTTGGTTTTGAGAAAGAGTGAAGCATGTTTTTATGTTGAAATGTGAAATTCACAGGTGTGAATACAGACATATCTTCATTGTTTATTCATTATAAACTTGTATATTTTGAAGAAAAAAAATTCACCTAAATAATATACTCAACTTCTGATTTTTTTCTATTTTTACAGAAATTTATACAGGTATGGAGCAATAACATATGCATCTCTCTGTGATTTACATTTTAAAAATTGTGATGTGGGTCTTTCTCATATTCTATTTCAGCACTGTTGCATACTCTGCATTATCATATATAATTAAGGAAATGGTTTTTTACTTGAAAAGTGCTAAGTACTATTTTTCAAATATCTTTCCTTTAAAAAACCCCAAGTATATGATTTTCAATTAGTACGGATTTCAGAGAAAATGTCTTTCCACTGTTTATATACAGAATCTCAAAGCAATTCCTTTAAGGGAAAGTAGAATTTGGATTCCAAAGAAAAGAATGGATTTGCTATGAATTTGAAGTGTAAGAAAACACTTGTTATGTTTTTAAACTGTTATTATAATACTCAGCTTAATTTCAAGTAATATGAAAATATGCATGCTTCAGTTATTTTCTATTTCCTACCCACTTCCAGGGTACTTGTGTTTTTTTATTTACTTTTATTAGTCTTTAATCATCTCAGTTATGGAGATATTTTCTTTTTCTTATGTCCCATAGCAGATCAAGAAAATCAGGCATTTTTTAAAATAATGATAAGCTTAGAGGTATCTAAGCTTCTCAAAGTTTTGAACCTTTAATAGAGACAATTTGATCTTTAGCATTACGGTATTTAATATTTACAGTTGCAAGGAAATAAAATTTTAGGTATCTAACTTCTTGCTTATTAGTGTTGAGATTTTATGTTAAGTCTATGAAAGCCTTTGGGAGTAAGAGCTACTGAAAGCTGTGTAAAGTTGATGAAAACAAACCTACATATTTCTCTGAAGTGATCAAATAATTTTTTGAATTAAAATTGTTGTATCCACTCATTTCAAAAGGATAATCTTTGAAAAAACAGTAAGTTGCATATAGATTAGGGGCAGTGACAGGGAGGGTGGGGACGCATGTCTTTGTATGGCTTTATAATGCCTTTGTACACTGGGTTGTCTTATATAAGTAAATACATTTTCATTTTTATTGTAAAGAATTCAGTTTACTCAATTTATCTTAGAAAATGGTAGTGATTCATTTCAATGTTAGAAGTGTCTTTTAGCTCTGTTGTTAAAAGGTAAGTTAAAAGAGACTGAAAAAATGCTGTTACAGTGACGTTATGATCACAGAATCACACTGCTGGTGCTGCTACCTGCTTGGTAGTTCTTGAAAGTTTCTTGTCCCCATGAATGCATATTTAACACCATTACCAGATTAATTTTTATAATATAGGAAAATGCCATTTAAATGACACACTTGTTCTTCTGGTAGATATTTTATTTTCACTATATTGTCATAATTGTGCCAGCAGTCTGCAATGAGATATATTTTGCAGTCCATACTTTTACAGCAAAATTCTGAATTTGAACACTGTTGCCAGATTTAATTCCTTAAAATGTTATTAGCAAATGTTTTATTTATTAGATTATTTCCTAAAGAATAACAATATTGAAGAGATGTCACTTCTGATTATAGGAGAATTCAGTACTAAGCATCAAAATATTTCATGTACACATTTATTCTGAGCAAAAACAGATATCAATAGTTTCACATAAAGAAATAGACATTTATCTCAGACAATTTATTTTTAAGTAATTTCTATAAATTTAGCTTTTGACTTTTAGTAATAACCTTAAAAGGACAGGTTTTTTTCAGCAAAATAAAATCTTTTTTCAGTGTTCATTTATGGTATTTAGAAGTTCTACCCTAGAAGTATTATAAAAAAATAATAGTAGAAAAATAAACTCATTAATATCAGCAGAATGAAATTTCCAAATATGCAATATGCTTCTCACTTGTAAACAAAAAAGGAATATTTTACAAATAAATTATTCATTATTTGATAAATAGTATGCTAATAGAGAAGCATATTACATGCTATGAGTATATGCTTGTATGTAGATAAAGAAGAATAATGCTTAATGAAATATATTGTGCAACTGAAAAGGAAGTTGTCCTTCAGCTGACTGTTTAATTTAATCATTTGTACATACACTTTTAGGGTTTATTTAGGTTTATTCTAATAGAGTGGCTTTTAGTTGCCTATTAAAGACAATCTATTATTATAATCAATAAAATGTAACCAAGAATTAAACATGCTAAAAGGTTAAATCTGTCTAATGGAAATAAGCATAGTTGTAAAGATGAGCTGAACTTATTAATTAATTAATGAATTTCTGTGCTGGGTTCTTTCACATTTCATCTGTTGGACATAGTTTCTCTTTTTTGTCAGTTAACTTCATAGTGAATATTAGCTTTTTAAGCTGTGATGAAAAATTTACAAATTCTGACATGTCAGTGAGGGAAGACAGTTTATGAACTTTTTTCTTGGCAAAACATTCCTTTCTGTCAACAATCACAGACTTGCTATTTCAGAAACTTTTCAGATCAAGTGAGAACTTTCATATGTTGAGCTCAAAATAAAAATTTTGAAATCAATCAGCAAGAGCAAGAGAGAGAAAATGCTGAAAACATAAAAACTGTTTTCTGACTAAGCTACTTTTATAAAAGAATTTCAACCTATAACCTGTTTGCTGCTTGATTTGTCCTTAATCATACATCTTTTTTACAGCTTTTAAAAAAAATGCTGATATGAGAGCAACAGCAGCAAATGAACTTGTTTTGCAAATGTCTAACCACCACTGCCTACTACTACCCAGCCTTAATCTTTGTGTGGACATACATTTTTCAAAAAAAATTCTACATTAAATCGTCCAATTTTCCTTTTTTGTTTTCTGGTTCCTTTTGTTGATTAGTATTAATAATTAATTACTTAACGGTGAAGGATTTTCAGAAGTGTATTAAGATTATATAAACAGCTGTGATTCTCTGAGTAAAGGAATAGTCTTTTTACTTATTAATTCTCAACACTAATAGTTAAAAATTAATTGATTCAGGGAAAGGAACTGAGTGGGATGGACACAGTCTTATTTTATTATCTTTTTGTTTTATCAATCTTCCAGTCAGAATAGGAATGACACCTTTGCCATTTCTGACAGTAGTAGAAAAAAAGATTTTTCATGCAATGATGTGCATGAAAGCTGAGTGGGAGGAAAAAGACATTGACTATCTAATTAAAGAGTGTTGAATATTGTTTGAAACAAGGCACTGAAAAAATATTATAAAATTATTAACAACTAACATCATTCCATGTGATTGAGCCTCATTTGGTAAACTACTTTATAGCCATATTTTAATCTACCATTCTTTATTAATGTCAGGATAATTAATTTTTTTTTTATTTTCACGGTTTCACTTTACCATAGTTGGAATGAAAGCAGTAGTTTGTTTTCTTTAATTCCTTAAAAAAGGGAAAAATCTATTTTTTGTCAGGAAATAATTTTGGTGTCATTTCAAATCTACACAAACTTCACTGTAATTCATACCCCTCTGGGGAGCTACCTTGAGCAAGAATCATGTTCCTGTTTGCAGAACACTATGGGAGAAAGGTGTGTGAGCTCCTTGCCATGCATCCTGGTTTAGTTTCCGTGCTGCCAGGGGAAGGATCTGGCGAGTAAGAACAGGCTTCACAGGATCAGTGATAACAAAATGGAAGATGAAGAAGTTTTCCTTAGAGACCCTAAAGATAGAAAGCCTGATACCCACAGCAGCAAGATGGGAGGAGAAGATCAGGGTAGGTAGAGGATACACTCAGGCATGGAGAGAAAGAGACTCTACAACTGTGAAGGCTGGAAGATGATTCCTTCTGATTACTTGGATGAGGGATTTTATCTGGAAGGGCAAGTAAGCTGTCTGAGTCTGACACATACAGCCACATCAGTACCACTTAAATAAAGCAGTGGTTGTCAACAGGGAAGACACTTCTCTGAGGGAGAGGGGTACCAGTTGACGAGACCTGATCTCTGAGGAGGCTTATTTGCATGTCAGAGATCTCAATGTGGGAAAGAGATCACCAGGGTTTGGCTGATTACCACAGCTTGCTTACTTTTTCTGCTTGTCCATGATGACATCAATGACAATGCTAACAGTGACCCAGAGCATATCAAAGGTGCCTAGGGGACTGTAGCAGCAGGGGCAAAAACTGTGGGGGCCCAGACAGTTTTCCCAGCACTGCTGGTAGGAAGAGAAGCAGCCTGGGGGTTAATATCTGATTAATGCTGCAGGCAAGACTTCACTGATACATCACTCAAGTAGATCAGGCAGAATGGAACAGCAACCATTTTAAAGAAATGTTATGATCAGTGTCTGCTACAGATATCATGATCCAGAAAAGTTTGTGAAGTCTTTAGGAAACTGGAAAAATGCTTGGGAACACTAGTTCTCCATGAGATATAACCACACTGACTTTTGCTGGAAAGACAACATGGAAAGACACAAATAATTGACCATGTTGACAATTTTTTTAAGCAATTGCAGAGTGCGAAAACTAGGGGAGGAATTTATCTGTGTTCTATATTCATGAATAAGCAAGAGGAAGTTTGGGATGTAGAGGTGAAAAACAGCTCTGGCAATAATGGCAGTGAGATGATAGAGTTCATAATCTTAAGAGAAATGAGAAATTCAAGCAGCACAATAATGATTCCAAACTTCAGTGAGCTGGTTTTCATTCACTCACAAGTCTATTTGGCAGCTCCCATTAGAGATTGCACTGAAGGGAAAAAGGATTTGTCTTGAGCCCACTGATTTATCTTAAAAGGCAGTTTCCTCAAAGCACAGTTCTTTCCAATGTGCAGGAACTCAAGCAGGTGTGGTAGAAAAAAAGGTGAATGGGGCACTCCTGAGTGAGTGTAAAGAGAAAAGGAAGTGCACAGAAGGTAGATGCAAAGGTAAAGCTACCTCCCCAGGTAAAGAAAATTAAGTACTGCATTACTGGAT
>VYZT01037841.1:0-18218 GCA_013400735.1 Pomatostomus ruficeps | reverse complement strand
CTCTTAATGCTGCTCTGGAGAACATTTTCTAAGCCTTGATACCACCCACTCTTTTTGTTGCTCGTCCCTTTTCAATGAACCAAGCATAAGATCCTTTCCTTACTTTCAAAGCCTTTCACAGCTATGTCCCTCCCTACTTATTGTCCCCTTACACTCATTACCGGCTCCCACTTCTGCTTATGCCTGCCTCTATTGCCTCTGAGTGTTAAATTTCAAGTACTTGCAGACACTATTTCTCACATTTGGGAGACCATGCCTTGAGAAGTAGAAGGACTAACTGCTTTATACCTTTCAAAATTCTTTCCCTCAATGCAAATTCTAATAAAAAGCTTGAAAATGACACTCCTGATGATATGCCAATCAAATTTCCTAGTAAGCTTTATGCTCCCTTTGTTCCCCCAGGATTGCATGTGCCCCTTAATCTAACATTTGGACTGTGCTGGCTTCAGGTTAGGTCTATGTACAGTTTTAAGAGTCTGCTTATCTAACAAAAGTGCTAGTCCATGACCATGGCTCCTGTGCCCTATGATGACAAAAAGACTAAGTGGGAAAATGAATGATCCATTTCAAATAAGAAGTTTACCACAATTAATTTCCCACCCAAAGATCCTCTGAACTCTTGGAGATACACATATATTTGCAGGAATGACTCAACTGATTCCTGAATAACTACAACAACAAATATGAACACTCACCTCACAGTTGGAGGAATTAATTGTTTTTAATCCAAAATCAGTGGTTTCCATTAGCCTCAGTTTTCCTCTTAATTGCTAGTGTGTGCTGTGGCACATCAGTTAGGAAACACAAAGATTCTAAACAGGATAAAACAAAGCAGATGCAGGACTATTTTTTTAGAGATTGGGCTACAAAACCCTTGTTACTTAAGGGTGAGAATGTTTTCCTTTTTGTAATGTCATTAATGATGCTGTTTTACATGCAAATCAACAAATAATTAAACTTCTGCCTTTTTACAATAGGGGTCTGGATACAATCCATAAAATACAAGCTGAATTAAAAGAAAAAGCCTAATTAAGTGAAGCAACAAACTTAAGATTATAGCTTTTAAGGTGTAATTAAGACTAGAGTTGAGTAAATGTTACTTGCAGGGGTATTTATTCACATTATAAGTGAGTTTTCTTTAAAGGTGTATGCACCCCTTTGTGTTTTTTTTCTTTGTGTATTCGAGTTCCAGCATCATGAACAGTCATGAAAAACTGGTTTAAGGGTAGTCTTTACTCAACTAAGAAACAGCAACAATACCAATTGGAACCAAAGAAAATAGTTATGAGACTAAAGAATGCAGAAAAAACCAATACTGATGGATAAGACAGTAGAAAAAGTTTTGAAATATTAACTGGGAGAAAAAATATTATCACTATCATCTGCTAAATTAGATAAATGTTATGCAAGGTACACCTAGAAGAACACCATTAGCTATATGGAACATTTTATACAATATACTGCCTCTATAGCTCTTAAAAGGTGAGTTTTTCCCACTGCCTAGAAACCTTCAACAATTTCTTTTCTCAGACACTGAAACCACATTTTTTTTTATTATATAAACCAATTCTTTTTGTAAGAGGAAAAGAACTGGATTATCTTAGTTATTACCATTACAGTACTTTATTTCAAGAATAAATGGAAATTAAACTATATAAAAAACATTTCCAGCATCCTCCCAAATTAATGTAACCAATTAATTAATTAATCTTTTTTCATCTGGTTGATAGAATTGCATCTTCAAGATATGCTATAAAAGTGTATCTTGTAATCAAGAAAAACAGTCAATTTTTTTTAACAGACAGATAATTTCTGCATTGCATACATACCACCATTACATTTTATTTGCTGTGGGATGATTAGAAAACCTTTTAATGTGATCAGGGTTTTCTTTAAGAGGAACATGGTTTATCTCTAGCTCTTGAGTTATTTTCTTCACCTTCTCAAGCAGTGGAGAATTCACAGAAACAAAGACTGCTTCAGATGCAAAAATGTAAAATGGTATGGAAACTGTTCTATTCCAAATCACATTGGTAATTTTGTAGGGTAGGCATTTTTCGTCCCACTGCACCCTCATTCAGCTCCTAAGTTATTGGAAGTAAGCACTTCCTTGTCCTGGAGAAATTATTCACCTGTAACATTGATATTCTATGCATTCAATGTGGTGTAGGTTTTCTGTTTAATAAAAATAAAATTAGATTTTTTATAAATATGTAAAAAACCATATGTTAATCCAAGAATATCATTATATTCTGCATGAGCTTCCATCCAAAATATTTAAAGTTTATTAATTATAAGCATTAGTATAAACAGCAGTATATATAAGACCTTGATATGTTAGGGAAAAATCAAATTCCTTTCAATACAAAGATCCACTTACACAGAAAGATTCATATTACATGTACTGCTTACAGATACAATTTGCATCAAAGTATTTTACATTCTCCTGGAACTTAGAGATGGTAGAAAGTCTGACTTAAGTACTTGTAGAAAACTTATCTTAAAAAATAATCGTTTCAAAGTAATAACTTGTTGAAGAATGAGAGCTTTGTGTAGCAGCATTTGGTATTCAGTGAGCAGTCATCCTGTCACAGCTGCCAATGCTGGCTGATAAATGTTCAAAAGAGCCTAGAAGAATATTGACAAATCCTCAACTTGTGTGTAATATGGAGATAACGCCACCAAAATTATATTTACTTATGTTCCTGGTGTAGCAGGAAGCTTCACAAAATAGTAGAATCAGTTTTTACTACCTCTGTGTGCAATTTTGTATTATTTATTTACTACTGTAGGGTTCAACTCCTGTTCAATGATTTAGTGCTGGATAGAATTACTAATCTCCATGGGAGCAGGGGGAAAGAGAGAAAAAAGTAACCACCTAACAACAAGCCTCTTCATTCCCACCAAATCCAAGCCCCATTCTCTCATATTCAAAAAAAAGAAAAATAACAAAGAAGAAATAGGTGTTAAATTTTCTCAGCAAAGGACTGTTCCACAGGAATTCTAGGGTGAACAAAGCCACTGAGTCTGTGTACCTAAAACATCAGTAAAGATTAAAAAACTTAATTTTATTCTCTTGATATATGTGGGAAGAAATCAAATAAATAATTCCCTTAATAAGCTATAGAAGCTTTTCAGTTGAAGAC
The DNA here is from genome assembly GCA_013400735.1 of Pomatostomus ruficeps. Classification (NCBI taxonomy): domain Eukaryota; kingdom Metazoa; phylum Chordata; class Aves; order Passeriformes; family Timaliidae; genus Pomatostomus; species Pomatostomus ruficeps. Next base: position 15,072 of record VYZT01037841.1, on the reverse strand, counting down.
AATATCTAGCTTTGTAATGAATCACTCTGCAATTTGTTGGACTTGCAGTCTTAAAACCATAAGTATGAGGGTGTTTTTTCCTCACCAGATGCATATTCCAGGGGTAATCAGAGTTCCATGTAATGTGAATGGATATTACACAAGAACATCTTTATCTAATTTATTTCTATGTTAATCTTTTGCCTGCTGGATGTGGTTAAAGACAGAAACCCACAGTGGGAATTCACAAGTACTAAAGCCACATGTTACAAACATTTATAGCCAATGTTTTCAAGACTTTCTGTTGACTTCAATAGAATTTGTAGTTGTCTTATGTCATTTAAAGGAGCAAGCACCATTTTTATTTTTGCCATTTATCAATTCAACAAATCAGAAGTGTTCAGTTTCACGGAACTTTATAGGAAATACTACATGGTTTCAAAGTCTCTTGTGAATTAATATTGTACTGCCCAAGGGTCAACTCTAGAACATGGGCTTCAAGAATGTGACTTTCATGACGAGATCTGCTAGGGTTCTGGGTGCTGGAGGTGCATGTCTTTTCCTACAGAGATCTGAAATATTTGTACTTTATTCCAAGTTGTGTCGGGGAGAGGGATGAAAAATCCCCTCAGGAATTGAGTTTTCCTTCTCTATGCAGCTGAATTGAGGTTTTTTTATACCATATATTAAATGATGGTTTGTTTTTTTTTTAATGGCACAGATTTCTGAAATGTTAGCTAGTTCATAGAGCTAATTTGATCTTGTGAATCTTTTTATGGGTAAGGACAGTCTGGAAACATAACCAGTGAAAAGCATCTCTTTTTTCTTTTCATCTTTATCATAATTTGTGATATAAATCTTCTCATAGATGTATGATGTAACTTTTAAGGATGAACATTAAAGAGCCAGATTTTGCCTGGAAGTCATGCAATACTGCCAGATGCACAACTCATATACCCTGCCTATAGGTGAAGATTATTAATTCAGCTGTGCTCATAAAGCACAATTTTCAGAGTAAATATCCCTTTGGTGATCAATTTTCCTGCAGGAGGAGCAGGTTTTGGTCTGTCTGCAAATTTCCAGCCTCTGTAGACAGGCACATAGTTCGTCTTGGTTACAGTAACAGGTGGGAATATTTTCCATTAGATGGACAGAGTAAATTATGTCAAATGCCCTTTATGGCATTTTCTCTACTAGAAGCTCTTGCTTATTCAAGGACACTCCTTTCAAGAAGAGAAATAAGCTAAAAAGAGATATCCTGGAGAGGACCCACCTGGTCTGCCTAGTTGTCTGTCTAACAAAAGGCATAAGAATTACTTAAAGTGATTAATATCTAAGCTAGAGAGCATAAACAAAGCATTCAATCACCATTTAAAATTGTCAGAGGAATAAAAACCTACCATAATTATTGGCAAATTGCTTTCATTTTAAAGTGTGAAACTAAGTTATATTTGAATATATTATTCAGCTTCTTCTTTCTTTTCTTTTTTTTTTTTTTTTTTTGGTCTTGTTTTATCTTCAGCTGCTAGGCTGAGATGACAGTTTTAATGGTGTTTTTCCTACTTCCAGACTAGGATTAAATTATCCCTAATTGACATTTTAATAGGCTGAAGCTTGGACAGATCCTGCAGAAGAGAGGCAGCCACAGACCCTAGGGTCCCTTAAGAGGAGCAATGTCTGCAACCTGGTACTGCTACATATGGACACAGAATCACAGAATCATAGAATAGGGAGGGTTAGAAGGGACCAAAGTGGACCTTGTCATCTAACCCACCTATTCAAGCAGGGTCATCCTAGAGCATATTGCATAAGATTGTCTCCGGGTGTTTCTTCAGTATCTCCAGTGAGGGAGACTCCACAACCTTTCAGGATAATCTGTCCCAGTGCACGGTCACTGCACAGTAAAGAAGTTCCTCCTCATATTCAGATGGAACTTCCTGTGCATCAGTTTCTGCCCATTGCCTCTTGTCCTATTGCTTGGCACCATGGAGAAGAGCCTGGATCCATCCCCTTGACAACTTCCCTTCAGACACTTATGTACAAGGATGAGGTCTCCTCTCAGTCAGCTCTTCTCAAGGTTGAACAGGCCCAGCTCCATGAGCCTTTTGTCATAAGAGAGATGCTCCAGCCCCTTAATTATCTTTGTTGCCCTCCACCGGACCCACTCCAGGATCTCCATGCCTCTCTTGTACTGAGGAGCCCAGAATTCGACACAGGACTCCAGATGTGGTCTCATCAGGGCTGAGTAGACACCAAAGGGAAAAATCTTAGGCCAGGCTTTAGTCAAATATGTATATAATTACTGAGGCAGTCAAACTGAAATAAGCATACTTCACCATCACTTTGATTTTAATCACCTCTTTCCACACTCAGTGATCTATATACAGGTATTTTGTTTTCAGAGATGCTTAATAATCACTTGGTGATTGGACATGTTCCATTCTGCTGGGGCAACATACCTTGCCAACAATAATGCTATCCAATCCCAGATCAACATGTTTTGTGATTTGAAATATGCATTCTTCATATGATGAAACACACCCATGAGGTTTGCAAATAGAAGGGGACAAAGAGCAGAGAGGAATGAAGAGCATGGGAGAAAAACTGGATAGAATCACTCTCTTGCAAAACACATAATATAAAAAGATAACAAAAACACCCAAAATCCACAGTCACTTCTCATAAGTCACTAGTAGGCACCAGGCATCCCACATTCAGATTTTGATCCTAAAAAATGTTAGGACTATGTGCATATACACCCTTCTCACTTCTGCTAAATAATCTGCACTCTGGTTTTTCTTGCTTTGCTTTCAGAGTAATAAAAGAACAAGTAAGGACCCATGAAATTGTATCCAGAATCAGTGCAGCTTTTACAGTACTGTAATGTGGTACTTGTATGTTTTCGCATTTGATGGAGTAACATTTCAGCCCTGATTTCTAATATCAATGTATACTCAGTCGCAATTGCACCAGTGTAGCTTCCACTGATTGTCAGAAACTGGATTAATGAGCCATTGAATCAATGAAGATATTTTTCTAATACAACAATTTGAATGAAACTGTAAGTTGCAACATATATGGTGCTCATGTTTTGGGGTACACTGAGCATATTAAATATTATCAAATTCATTATTTGCATTAGTGGGTGGAGATTTTTAAAGTTCTTACAATTAAACCTTTTAAATTTATGTTTTCAAAGATCTTTTAATGAATCTGGATGAACATTTATGGTTTCCTGTCACCGTCCTTTTTGTAAGAATTTCTTAAGCTATTAGTCATTTCCTTACCATTGAGTCTAAATAAATCTTGTAACAGCTCAGTGTATTAGAATTGCAGTAGTCTCCAAGATTGCTGCAATACCGATGAATTCCCATCTCAAATTGTCAGCTAGTGTATATTTTTAGACAATCTTAAAGTACTATAATTTTTATAACAAATGCAGTTCACATTGACCTGTCAAAGCTTAGTCTCAATGCGTAGACACTGGAATACCTTTGTACTTATACAAAGTTATATTTTTCTCATAGGTTAATAATCTCTGTTTACTTGAATGTACTTTATCTTTTCAAAGTTATGGTGGATGAAGTCTATTTGCAGATGGCAAGCTTTCCCTCAAAGAATGGTTGCTGTGGAAGTTTCTGATCTATGGTGTTTTGTGGATATGTTCTTGTCAGAAACTGTCTTGTGAGAGAGATGCTCTGATTAAGGTTTAGGTCCCTGGGCCACCTGCATTAAACTTTAGGATCTATTCCACCCACTGGTGTGGTCTGGGACATTAAACTGGATTAAAGTTCATTGTGCTCCAACCAGAAAATGGCATTCTTGCTCCTTTATACATGTCTATCCCCATCCCCAAGGAGTTACCCAATAGCCAGGGCTGGGACTGACCCTGGGGCAAGGTCCATGGTGGGCCCCCTCTGCAGCCCTGGGGGTTCCCTCACTGCTCCCAGCCCTCAGGAAGCCCCTGGCCACTACTGTTCTATTTTTGGAGTGGAAATTACTTTAAGAAAAAGAAATAAATTGCAAAAGTGTACCATTATCATATGGTCTTACTGTTTATTTTATGCAAATGAAAAGAAATACAAAATGTAGATGGAATTAAAAATGTGTTTTCTAGGTACTTTGCTCTACATATGATTTCTTCTTTTTTAAATCCTTTCCAAAATATTTCAGACTAATAGTCTATATAGCTTCAGAATACCATAGCCTGGAAATGTATTAGCTAGTACATTTAATACTTTCAAGTAGGGATGTTATTTTGCTGGTCCTTTAATTTCAGTGTAAATGGTTAAAGTGATTGTGCTGATGCTTTAGCTGACAGATGTTCCTCAGTGCATGCTGTAGTGATTTCAAACATTGTCCTAGATTTCTCAAAAGAGTGGAGGAATGTGAACAGGAGACTGCATTCCACTGCTGCTAGAGAGCAGAAGGCTTGTGTTACTACATCAGCACAAAATTACTAAAGATAGGCTATTGTTCCCAAGATCTATCACTTGAGTACCTTTTTTTGCCAACAGTCTTCAAGTTAAAAAAGTTATGTCAGCCAATGTTAGTTGAAATGATAAAAAAGTCAAAAATCATGATTTTCATCTGTTACCCCAAGAGGTCTAATGCCACTGACACTGACTTGGCAAAATACACATAATTCAAAATGGTAAAACTTACAGCTTTTGACCAGTGTGAGGCCTCATGGTGCTGTTGTTCACAAGTGGACTATATGCCCAGCATAATCTAAGGAGCAATAAGATTGAATCATCTGCTTCTTCTTTTTTTAAAAAGTTTATTTTTCTTTTTGAATGTTAGCATTTGTAGGCATATTTCTTTGAGGTGCTCACTTTACTTCACTGGGATATTGCTGAAACCTTATAAATATTGCAATAAACCATAACCACACGGAGAGTTTAGCTTAAAGTTAATGAAAGATAAGCACATGCTTAATGGATTTAGGATGCTCTTGAAACTAAATATGTGTGTAAAGGCATGATATAATCAATATATGAGTTGAGAAAACAGTGGACCATCACTTTATCCAGAAATTAAACCCTTTGCTGTACAAAATAAAGATGCACCTACTGCATAATTACTTATTTCTGGAGCTAACCAGGGCCTTGAAGATGATGATAAAATATGTTATTCTAGAAAACAAAATGACCCATAATTCTTTCCACTGATATTTTGGTATTTTTACCCACAGATTTAGAATGCCCTGAAAACAAACAAACAAACAAACAAACAAACAAACAAAAGACAGGAAAAAAGACTAATATAGAAACAGAAGAAACAGAGCTGCCTTATTCTTGTACTCTGACACTAGAGACTCTGAAGTCTACTGCAGTCCCCACATAAATCAGAACATCACCATCAGCTCTTCCAATTTATCTCAGCAGTTCTTCCTATTCATAACCTCTAGACTGCAGAATGCCTTAATCAGTCTCCTGCCAATATGGATTTCTCTTCTATACAGGAATATTATTGAGGAGCCCTTGAAGAATTTTAAAACACTTATGGGGTCACAAAGGAAGACAATACACCATTGGGGGCAAAAAAATCTGTCATACTTGCTTGTTCACAATTATCACACAGTTTTTCTGTGTTTGTTACTTTTGCTCTGTAAACAAGTGAATTATTACTCTATTACATTAGATTAGAATAAAGAATTACATATTTGAACTATCATAATCAGAAAATACTGTGCAGCAACTCTGCCTCTGCTCAAGACACATGCATATACAAGTATGTGCATTCCCCTTCACCTAAATGCTCTCATAATTAACAATAATAATGTATTTATATTGATTCCAATATAAGAACAACAATGTATCAAAACCATAAGTATTAAAAATAACTTTAAATTACACAGCTTTATGCTAACCAGCTCCTATTCTATTTATTTTTTTGAGTCTACTTTTAAAGTAGATAAAGTACTATCCTTACACGCTTTTATCAGCCATAAGTATTTCCTAAATAAACAAAATGGGTGGCAGTAGGAGAAAAAAATCTTTTCAGAAACCAGCAAATCATTTCAGTTACTCAGAAAGTAAATCTTGCCAATAAAAAGACTTATTCACTAGAACAATCCCACAGGGTTGTAAGTACTACATTAAAGGCACATATTTTCCATATAAATCCATCAAGCTCCAGCAGGTTTATAATAATTAATTATATTAAACATCAGAGAAAAAGCCTGAGTACAGTTTGAGCTCTGTGCACCTCCAAAGATTCAGAAGTCTCTTGTGGTAAAATTAAGCATCTAAAGGAACTAATGCTTATGATAAGATTATGTGAATTAAGAAAATCTTTTGAGAGAGCCTGCATTTATTCTTCCTATCCAACAAGCCTGTATTGCTCATTTCTCAACATGAATATATTTCCTAAATTAAGCACTTTGCATCTTTCTCTATGTATAAATAACTGCAACACTTCCTATATACATATATATATTTATGTACATATATACATATATACATTTACATATGTATACATATATATATTTACTTATATACATATATATTTTTATTTTTATTTTTTTTTTACAAAGGGAAGCTCAGCTAATACTCTTCTGTTTTTATTCAGGTGCAAGGCAAATTCTAAAAAAATCTGACAGGCAAAGTCAAACCAAGTCAGTTTATCTAAACTTAGTATTGTAGGGTGGCTCTAAGTCTGCATTTTGCCATTACTATAAAAGTAAACGTGATGACCAGCAACCCAACACCAATCACCACTTCTTCATAGTTGAGAAAGAGAGTTTGTTGTACTGGGAGTCTGGTTTATGTGACTAAACCCATCTCAGGCCCATCTATGGAGAGCTTGATGAGTATATTTGTCATATAGTTACTCTTACATAATTCTACAAGGAAACAGTAGCTGGTGTCAGGGAGGTGAATGAAATTCTCATTGTGAATTTGATTTCCAGTAGAAGTTCACAAGAAGAGAGGAAGACATGGGTCTAGTTTGTCTTCTTTGTTGTCAGGTTCTTTCTGAAGGAAGACCTGATATTTGAACTACGATAGATTCATCTCTGCTTCAGTAGCTGGGCTTCAAACTTACGTATTTTAAACAGATATACTGCAGAAATGGATCCACAATGGTATCTGCTTTGGGCCAACATTTTTTGGGCCACCTTTATTATCATTTTCAAAAGGAGCAGAAGTGTCTCTTGGCAAGGATTCTGTCTGCATTTGGGTTGATTTGTAATGTGTCTTTTGTCTTTACTCTGGATAAACCAGTAGGATAATCTACATAATCTGAAAACAAAATACATTAAAAAACAAAAGCAAAATACTGTGTGAAAGTTGGAAATTTACCAAAAATATGTATGAAACATGAAGGGTAAAAATGGAAATGGAGAAAGAATTAGAAAGTATTTTTGTATATATCCAATCACCAGCTTTTCTTAGACTCTTGCATTTCCTACTCTGTCCCACTGCAACATATTTGTACAAAATTCATTTTAATTGTGATTTAAATATTTACAGAACTTAAAAACTACATTTTCAGTCTTAGTGAAATAGCATCAAGTTTCTACCTGTTCTCTTTGGCTCATCTCTGTGATTGCAAAGCCTGAAAGATGTTTACTTACAGCACCTGAGCAAATCAAAACCAACTCCCTTGTTTCCATCTCCTGTGGGAGGGATCTCATTCTGGAGAAGGGGAAGAGTGTGAGGAGCTCTTCTTCTGAGGAGGAAGGAATGGCAGACATGCAATGAACTGACCATTGCTCCTATGCCCCATTCTTCTTCACCTCTAGGTGGTAAGAAATAGAGAAAACTGGGAGAAAAGCCTGGGAAGAAGGGAGGGATGGGGGTAAGGTGCTTTTAAGGTTTGGGTTTATTTCTAATTTCTTTGGTTTCCACGATTTCTCTGACTCTGAAGAAAAGGTGTGGGGAAGAAGGCTGGCAAGGAACACACATCTACTTTCTTTGTCTGGCCATAAGGATCATAACTAGCAAACTCAGATAAATTCTGCTACAATTTATTGCCTGGCAAGTTATTTCAAACCTGAAACTTAAATAATAGTTGTTGCAAAAGATAATATTGTATGTGAAAGGTTTAAACTAAGTTAAAAAAACCCAAACAACCAAATCAAACATTCCCCCCTGTCACACACACACATCAGTATTCTTATATAACACACATTTCATAAATATTGAAAGACAAAAAGTTTTGATCCAAAGAAAGTGAAGAAGGTCTCTTAGGACAACATAACTTTTTAGAGAGCTATCATAGGAAGAAGAATAATATTTTTATCTTCTTATGTATAGGCTTCGTGCTGAACTGATAAATGAATCTCACTTTATCCATATACATTTGGATAAGCAGAACTGTATTCACCAGATGATCTGACACATTGAATACAAACACATTGAATAATTGTACTCTTCTGACTAAAGAGAGAAGAAACAGTCATACAAGGATTAATTATTTAATGTTTCTACCCAGTTTGAAAACATAAAGTGTTGCTCCTTTATCACTGTTAGCTGTTACAGATGCTTGGATTTCCTTCAGAAAAGGCAGGTGTAGGGAGGAAAGCAACAAAATGAAATAAATAATTCAGCAAATACTATTGTGACATAATTATATTTCTTTTTTTGTGGCACGTTTGTTTGCATTTTTATGGGTTTTTTAAATTAAAAAATAAGTATAGTCACAGTGTTAAGAAGTATTGACCTGTTACCCCATTTAGTTCAAAGTGTAGCACAAATGACTCTTCATGCACAGATTCGATCCCAGCACCTATATCTACCTCTGAGCCCCTAAACAGAGCAAAGGAATATGGGGAAAGAGAGGAAAATAACTAGAATACAGTCTGTATGTGAAACACTTAGCAAAAGTCATGTTTTTAAATGCTTGAGTCCCTCCAGTAAAGGCAGTTTCTCAATTTTTCTCCCACAATGCGATCACAGGTTTCTTTAATACTGAACTGAACCTTGAAATAACAAGGTCTTTTTATTCACAGGTGCAATGCAAGGTTGTTTTAGGATTTATACATTTTTCTATCTTTACACTGGTGTGCACTCATCTATGTCTTGGCTATGTGTTGTCTAGTCTTGAAAATAATACATGTTTCTAATTTGTATCAGCATGAAAATTTCTAAGTAAATTTGTTATCACAATATAGACTGTTTAATTGGGGCATGCTATGTCACTATAACTGCTCTATTGAGCTGCCTCTTGGGGAACTGATTTAGCTTTCTGATAGTGAATGGTAATATGGTAATATGGTAATAACCACTGCTCAATCAGGACAGTAATTAGCATCAATTCTGTTTAATTGAACTAAATTTAACTGGAGTCAAGAAGTAAGGTACTGATTAACCTCCAAACTATTGATCGGTGCTCACTAATTCTCCAAAGACATGGAATAATTATATCAATAAAGGACATAAATGTTTAACTTTACAAATCAAGCAGTATATGGAAATACAGTACAGCATAAATAGTACTCCTACATGGGCAAAAGCAGTCTGAATATATTATCTCTGTAGTCACGATTCCTTTTCAAATTTAAATTGTTCAACTAAAATTTACATAGTTGATGCAAATGACTAACTGTAGTGTTTTTTTAGTAGCTGTACATAAAGCATCACTCAATTCCACAACAACTTGGAGAGAATGATGAATTGTAAAGGTAAGGCATAGATTTTATAATGTCTGAGAGTAATGATACACTAGGGCAGGAAACTGCTTGACACTTGGTCTCTTACTATACTCATCTCTATACCTGTACAAATACATCAGAGACAAAGGGGTTCTTTTCTTCTGCACAAGACGTTATGGTAGCACATGCTTGTCACAAATGTTGCAGATTTTCCCAGGAGCAAGAGTTGAGAGTTATATCTTTCACCATAATTAGCATCTCTGGTGATCTTGTCACTCAGCACTGGATTCAAAGAGCTCAGCATAATTCATCAAATCTTTGCACTGAGTTGCAATGACTTTAAGAGGGTTTTTCTTTTTCTTTGTACTTGCACATACCTTTAGAATTAATTATTATATTTTTGCTGTTCTTTTGCTGAAATTTCTGTGCAATGCTCACTCAGGGAAATATCACCTATCAAGAAATGATGGCTACTCTTCCAATTAATAATGATAACACCTTTTTTTTTTCTTTTTAAATTTCTGGGCTTTTTAACAGTTAAAGAGGGTCAGTGGAATTGACAACCTTATTTTATACCTACTCTTGTGTTAAACCAGTTACTTTTCACGTGGTTTTTTCATGAGAATTTCCACAAAGATTTTGTATCATTTTTAGAATATTTTCACCAACTACATCCAGCTGCAGTTTTCTGAAAAAGCAATGTATCAAATGTATTAGTACAATCCACGACAAAATAACTTTTCTTCCTTTGTACTTCAGTGGTTTCATACAAATGTACAGATCTAACAATATTATTCCTTTTCTATCTATGCTGAATTTCTGCAGCAGTTTTCAGAGGCGATTATTTCTTCAGTAATTTCCAAAAATAACAAGGTCCCTTTGTTACAAATAAGGACAACAAGGGACTGCATCCAGCTGTTCAGGACTTTTCTGCACAGCTAGGATGCTTGTATATAGTGTTCATGTGTCCTGCTTTAACCCCAACCATCAACTAAACCCCATACAGCCACCTGCTTACTCCCCCATGTGATGGGGAAGAGAATCAGAAGGGTAAAAAAAAAAAGAAAATAACCCATGGATTGAGATAAAAATGGTTTAATAGGTAAAGCAAAAGTCACTCATGCAAGAAAAGTAAAACAAGGAATTCAATCACCACCTCTTGTTAGCAGGCAGGCGTTCAGCCATCCCCAGGAAAGTCTGGCTGCATCACACACAACAATGGCCAGGACTCCAAAAGTTCCCCCTTCCTCCTTCTTTGCCCGGCTTTCTATGTTGAACCATCTGGTATGGAATATCCCCTTGGTCAGTTGGGGATCAGCTGTCCCAGCTGTGTGCCCACCGTCTCCTTGTGCACCTGCAGCCTGCTCACTGGTGGGATGACGTGAGGCAGAAAATCCTTGACGCTGTGCAAGCCCTGCTCAACAATAACTAAAACATCCCTGTGTTATCAACACTGTTTACAGCACAAATCCAAAACACGGCCCCTTATTAGCTACTATGCTGAAAATTAACATTATCTCTGTCAAAATCAGCACAGCATGGAAAACCAGTGTGGTCACATTTTTTTTAATTAATTCTGCTTATGTTTCATATTAGTCATGTCAGGACCTGGTCTCCATTGCATAACTTATGGTCTCTTTTTTTCAGCTGCTGGAAGTTCTTTTTAACAAATTTACCTTCTCATATACAGCATGTACCTTCTCATATCCTTCATTAATTAATTTATCTGGTTTTATAACTCCCAGAAGCACTTTCTGCAAAGCACTGATGATTTTTATATTCCTATTAGAACAACCTTCCAAAAATTCTGACGAAAGCTTTAAGAAGCAGCTGATAATCCTTTCTAAGAATATTTACTATCCAAAACCCCTAAATCAACTGCATATTGATACTCTCCTGCCTACAATGTGTTTATTGCTGTGTCTTTGTCACACTGTGTATAGATACCTCCTTCTTATATTTTCCTCCATATTCCCTTGGCCTCTTAGTTTTCTCTGTCAATCACAAAATTCAATCAGCTTTTTTGTGGTCTACTCTTTCTTGCTTGGAATGTACTGCCCAGAAGATTATCTGTCATCTTTGTAAAGCAGAGGGAAATATTTTCTGTCTAATTTATGCTGCAAGTATGAAAGACAGAAGTCCATTGCTTTCTCCTGTTCTCTTCCTGAATGCATGCTATTTGTTGCTTTCTTTGCAGATTAATCTTTAATTTGGTTATTACTGGCATATGATACTAAAACAGTCACATGAACCATCTTTTCATCACACCAGTAGAGGTTTTTTTTTTGTTTGGGTTTGCTTTTTAGGTTTGTTTTGTTTCCCCTGTAAAATCCTGGTGTAGTTGATTAGGTTTTAAATCTATCCAAGTGTTCCACTTTGATGTCAGGAAAATTATGGAGTTCCATCACAACATTTTATTTTTACAGTTTTGCTGTAACTAAACTTTCCAAAACTAAGTGGACTTGTTCAAGTCATGTTGTACAAGATATTCTTAGTATACTTCTGAATGACATAACTTTTGTGTAACAGCCTGATTTGCATGGTTTTAGACAATATGATAAGAATCTTCATAACCAAAGGACAGAACAATTGAATTGCATCTGACCAGGATAACCAGCTGTCTTTACAGGTAGTGATTTCCAACCTCTTTTTTAAAAAAAACCCCTTTCTTCAGGAAAAGCTGGCCATATTTTCACTCATTCAGTGTCACTTTACTTATTTTCACTGCCTATTTTTGTGACAACCACCACAGCCTTACCAACACCGAGCCAAGACTAGTTAGGTTGGCCAGGTCTGCCTATAAATATTCACACATCTATCCTCATCATCGTATTGTCTGCAGGATGAGGGCAGCTATATAACCCTCATGGCTCTTCAGGGAGCAGCAAGAGTGCTGGCAAATTTATTCCATATTTGACTTCTGGGGAATTAAAAAGAGAATCAGCCTCCTTGAATACAGGGCTACAGCTGCCTTTAAATCAGTAGCCTAAAAAAATATTTATTGCTGTTATTTTAACTCTAGATTCTTGTGTTCTTGCTTTTTGAGTAACTATCATTCTGCTCTCACACATGCAGGGGTAGAGTTTTTCTGCTTTTCCACACTTCCCATACCATTTCTGAACATCCTTTGCATCAATAGAGGACACTGCAGGTCCAGTAGAATTGACCTGAGATCTCATAAATCATGCCAAAAACTAATGGTTCAAGCTACCTCTTACAAAAAAAGCCTTCCTTAAAGTAATACTCCATTATACTGAATATGTGTTGAAAAATCAGAGCTTTGCTATAAATGAATTTGGCCAAAGCACTTGTAAAAGCATTTTAAATTTCTAATTTTTTACTCTGTTAAATTGTTCCTGTTATAAGTCCCATAGATTTTCCAGTTGGAGATTTTTAAATCAATTGCTATATGTTACAAAGTAAAAACTACAGAGAAAATGAATTTTGGACTTTACTCCTAACAGCCCTGGACTGTGACTGCATGTGCAGGCAAAAGGGTAGATGACCTGAGAAAATCTGCAAAAAAGATTCTAGCTCAGAGGTATACAACCAACAGCATCAAATACATGGTTTTGGCCAGTTAAGAAATTATCAGAATTCTAAGAGCAGTTTGTCCTGTTATACTTTTATCTTTTATTCTTCAGTTTATTTCCTTGAATTTGTTCCACACACACTGTTCTTTCTGTTCATTCTTAATTTCTTTCATTTTGTTTTCCATGTTGTTTATGGTTTACTCCTCCAAGGAAACATGTACTATTAATCCAAGTGATATTTGCCGTTCATTCTTTATATATCCAACCCTTCCTTTTCTCATTATATATCTTATTTGTTTGTATTTCTCATTCCTACAATATTTCCCAGTCAGGAATCTTTCAAGCTTAATCTCAGATACTTCCTCAATAAGTGTGAATACAAACCTATTATAGCAAAGGTGAAAAATATGTTTAAATGTTTTTCTTCCAAAACCCGATTCTGAAGTTAAGTGAAATATTTAGCTTGAAATTAACTTCTAAAATTTTGCTTAAGTGTGGAATTTATTGTGTGTACATCAGAATATGACATTTCAGTTAAAAAAACCCCACTGTTACTAATTTTGAGTGATGTTTCTTAATATAATTCACTACATATGGGCCTTTCAGATATGGGTGTTGGCTGGATAGAAGTCTTAATTGTGCACAGAAAAAAATGAAGATTTTTTTTCTTCTCCTCAACATTCTGAGTACCAGCTGACATATCTCTGAAACATGCCATTTATAAATGGCAAATGTCTGTATTTACTGAGGTATCTTTACTAACATTTTTTTGAATATTTGAAACTCATTTCAGGGTGAAATACTCACATTGTGACAAAGATGAAAGAATTTGTCTTCATCAGTGTCTGGAGGCAGATAAATAAATAAGCTCAAGAAGAAACAAACAAACAAATTAATTACATATACAATCCCCTTTGGGTTTGGTATGAACCCTCCCATAATCACTGCAAAAAGCTGTCACTGGAATAATTTTTGTGCTTGCCCAATGCAAACTGTATGCCAAATACAAACTTCCCAAATGGAAATATTTAAGTATCTCTTCTAGTTTGGCCATACATTATCAATATCAGCAGAGATTTCTGCAAAAGAAAAATTTATGTCTAACAAAAAAGAATTAATACCTTTTATTTGATTTATATTCCTCAGATAAGAAGTAAAAAATTAAATGTGTTTGCATGCAGATGAATTTAAAGAACACCTGTTTCAAGAAAACAGAAATATTTTCTAATTTGGTCCTGACTACTCTGTTATTCAGGCTCTCTCTGGGGAGCTATGTGTTCTGTAGAGACAGCAGTCTTTGGGGAGTCAGGGATTAATTGATGGTAACTACAGTGTTTCTTCAGAATTATTAGAGTATTTTAAATCAAAAATTGATGACAGATCATTGGTCCTGTGAAAAATTTTCATCCACTGCCAGAAAGGAAATATATAGGGTATGTATCATCAGACATTCAAATTAAATACTTATAATTAAAAAGTAATTGTACATATTAAAGAAAAGATGGTGTTAATAATTCCAGAATAAAATTGTACTGTCCCATCAGTATGTTTAAAAGCATCCTCAAGTGCTACAGCTCAATGTTTCTTAACTGTTGAATGGATGTCACATTTCTTCTCCCAGTTAAATTCAGAATTGCCTTTTATGTGCAAGTAAAATGTGAATAAACAGCCAGGCTTTTACTCCCCCTGTCTTTGTGTGAACACTTTAGAGAGTGACCTTTGAAAACTGTAGCTCAGAATGTAAATGGATACTGACTTTCAAAGCTTTTGACAAAGTTAGCACACTGAGAATATGCTGCTATGAAATTAGCAGTTCTGCCAGATGGTTTGTACCTGCAAGCTCTGCCATAATTACAATAACCTCATCATATTCTTGGTCTTTCATCACCTTGAATATTTTTATTGCAGTTGTGCAGACATCTTTAAACATTTCACCTCAAAGAGTGGAGCTTTCATTTGGGT
>VYZT01037840.1:0-11183 GCA_013400735.1 Pomatostomus ruficeps | reverse complement strand
GGGTCAATGGGGGTTTGACAATTATGTCCATGCTTCTCGTGTACCCCTGAAGTTTTAAGTCAGTAAAGTACCTCTGTGCTCAGCCAAACACTTGAATGTATTTAAGTGATTTGTTAAGCTAGTAAGTGCTGAAGTAGTCTGTGCAGTTTTTATACATTTTGTCTTATAATAGGATTCCTTGATCTGTAGAAGTTCTCATTCCCATGGACTTTCTGAATTATACCAGTGTATTCTCCAGATCAAGACTCTTGAGTGTTCATCCTAATGTTGGGTGGGATGGGAGGGAGCTTGCTGCAAGCCCATGGGAAAGGTTAAAGCTGCAAAGGTGGAAAATTCATGAAGTATTCAGCAGCAGCAACAAAGAAGGCATTACAATACACTCTGGAAGGGTGGAAACTCAAATGTGACAGAAAGATGTGAAATGTTTCCAGGGCTCTCTTATTACTCACAACAATGTTGGAAATGTTGGTGACCCTGTTTAAAATGTAGCACTGCACAGCTCTGCTGGATAAGGTCATTTCATGATTCAGGAGGTTTGAAGGTTGAGAAGGGTTTTCCTGCACCAGGAGACCTTACATAAGTACATTGATAAGGAAAAGAAAGAATTTAAAGTTTGTTATGGTGCCTCTCTGCCATCTTATGTCTAAGAACAATTGTCAAGGAGTGCCACATCCGTATGTGTTGTGCAGCTACTCACTTCTCCTAGAAGTTAGTAAGGGGAGATTAACCAAGCTAAAGAGCACGAGGAGCTGCTGCTTCTCCCATCCAGTGAACTCCTGAGCTGAAGGATTTCAGCTTCCAGAAAGAGGGAGTTTTGGAAAATGAATGCCCACAATATGTTCAGAACCTGAAGGCTGAATTTGAAGTGACTTACTCAGTAAATCAAAATTATGTACATGGCAGGTAGACAAGCATGTGTAAAGTACTTCTTTGGAACAGGTTCTTGGTAAAGATTGTTGCTTTCTGCACCAACCTAGGAGAACCTTTCCTCTCTGAACTCTTTTCAGTGATCCTGCATCCTCAGGTAACAACAGTGGATGAAGACAGCTGTGTGAGAGAGATCCCTTTGGAGTGTCTCTGGGCAGTTTATTAATTAGCTGGAGAAGTTGCTTTGAGTGATGTGAAACACTCTCCAACTTTCAGTCATGTGTGAATGTGCTGCCCTGAAGTGCACTTCTTTGGTCTTTGAATATTGGAGTTTAAAATGGTGGTTGAACTTGTTTTTTTCACATGGAAATGCAGATCACTTCCAATAAGCATCTGAAGTCAAATACTTCTGGCAAATACTATGTCATTTACTTCCTCTTTCCCTGAGTTTCCTGTGTTTCAGAGCAGTTTTGCGGAGGATGGTCTTTTTCTAGCATGTGATTCCCATGTAAATCAAGAGCTGGACCATTTGTCAAGAAATAAGTATTTTAGGTACTTTGGCAACTTCATTGTTTTTTTATGTTATCAATGCTACATTTCAGATATCTCTAGGGTTATGTGGCAGCTCATCAATGTTTTGAGAATTGGAATGTTTAGGTTGGAGAGTAGCAGTTCGCTATTACATCTGCATTCTTACATGAATCCTTGTCCTTTGTGCAGTTACCAGTAGGCCCCCCATCTCTCTCAAGCACTTTTTAAACGATCTGTCTGCATCACCTAGTTCCTAAATATGTTTTATGGTTTTGTTCTTTTAGCACAGTTCCATTCTTGTTTCAGTGAGAGACATGAAATTAAATCCCTTAAGTTTCCTGGAAAATCCTATTTATGTGGTGCTACAAATTTCAGTGGCTTAAGTTGAGGTTTGATGTAAAAATCTTTTACCGGTGAATTGCAGTTCATGGTGTCTCAGATTTGCATACATGTCTAGCTAAGTTTGCTTCATTGCAAACCACACCAGCTCCAGATTTTCACTGATGGAATGTTGTTTCTGTGGTCTTTAAAAAAAACATGCAACATTACTTAATATCTGCAAACATTCTCATCTGTGTATCTTAGATTTTTAAACAGTTAAAAATCAGGGGTGGTAGGCAAGAATTGAAAAGCAGCAAATGATATTCAAAAAGAATGAGAAACATAACTTTGCTATTTCCAGAGCAGTGAAAAAGGCAGTTTAATACTGTAACACTGACAAATGTTTATGTTTTAAAGTGTGAATAGAAAACTGAAATTTAATTTTGCATAAATATTTTCTAGTTTGAAGCCCATGAAGTCTTCAACAACTTTGTACTAGAATGGTTTATCTAGTGTATTTTCATCTCAAGATTAGATAGATAGTAAATTCAATTTTCTCTTTAAATATGCTCTATTTGTGTTGTATTGTGCAAGCAATTCTCTGGAGAAATGGTATAAGTTTTATATTTATATATATCATTTTCCACTCTGCTGTAGGAATACTTTTGAAAGGTCAAACCTTGTAAACCAGAGTATAAATTTTCTCAGTGATTAGATTTAATCTTTTGGATTCAGTGCTATTTATTTGTAATAACTCATTTCAGAACAGACTGATAAATAATGTGCCAGGTTGAGATTTTTTTTGAAAAAACACAGTCTTTCAAGCTGATATTGCCGCTTTTCATTGCTTATCAGTAATGGAATTGTCATTAACAAAGCTTAAGTGAAGGCATCTTTCCCCCCCTTTTTTTTTTCCTCAAGAGAGTGGAAGTCAAATAATTCTTACAATAGATGGTTTCTCCCCAATCTAAGGTATTTAATCTTACAGAGAGGCAAAAAAGGAGAAATAGGGTGCTCAGAAGACATCTTCATGGCAGAAAATCTTGAAAAGATAAGAATAACCTAAGAGACAAACCATTTTGCAATGCAGTAATTTACCTCATGGCCCTTCAGCAGAACAGGTTTTAACTGGCAGAGCTAAATGAAGAACTTTCTTTTATGAAGATGAAGGATCAAAACCAGACATTCCTCCTAAACATATTTTGTGGAAATCTTTTCCCAAGATTTCAAGGAGTTAAAGGACACAAGAAATTCTAAAGATCTGTTTTATATAATAAAAGCACATGATACAGCATAGAACCAAAAAGTAATGTAGAGCAGAAGACACCTTGAATCCAAATCTCTGCTCAAAGCAGGCCCATGTTGATCAAGTTGATCAATTTTGTCCTGTTAAGCTTTGACAATCAACATGGATTGTGTATTTGCAGTGTCTCTGGAAAAATTCTGCCATTCTGCACCTCTCCTATGAGGACAGGCTGAGAGGGTTATGGTTGCTCAGCCTAGAGAAGAGGAGGTTCCAAGGAGAACTTAGAGCACCTTCCAGTACCTATAGAGGGCTACAAGAGAGTTGGAGAGGGACTTTTTATGAAGACATGCCGTGACAGGACAAGGGGGAATGGCTTCAACCTGAAAGAGAATAGGTTCAGATTAGATATTAAGAAGAAATTCTTTACTGTGAGAGTGCTGAGGCACTGGAAGAGGTTTCACAGAGAAGCTGTGGATACCCCATCCCTGAAAGTGTTCAAGGCCAGGTTGGATGGGGCACTGAACAAGCTGGTCTAGCGGAAGGTGTCCCTGCCCATGGCAGGGGGGTTGGATCTAGATGAACTTTAAGGTTCCTTCCAACCCAAACCACTCCATTCTATCCTTTTCTTTTTTTAATATCATAGTGAAAATGATTGTTCCAGCTTGTGCCTGTTTGCCCCTTCTCTTTTCACTGCATACCTCTGAGAAGAGACTGGATGCTTCTTTACAACATGCTCCAGTTGTGGGGAGTTCTAGGGAGCAGTAAGCTCTCTCCTGAGGCTCTTCAAGGTGAAAAAATCAAATTTTCTGCCTTCCTTTTTGCATCATGAGATGCACTGCCAACTTGTCTTTGTGGTCATCTGCTGAACATGCTCCAGTATGTCAGTGTCTTTCATATATTGGAAAGTTTTAAGTTAAATACGGAAAAGCAGAAGGGGAGAATCACTTGCCTGGGCCTCCTGGTCACACTTCTGCTAATAAAAAAGAGGATGTGCTTGGCCTTGCTCATTGCAAAGAGGCAGTGCTAACTCTTCTTCAGTTTGTTGTCTGTTGGAACCCCATATCTTTTTCTGAAAGTTGTATTCTAATGAGTTTTCTATAAATATACCAAGGATCTTTTATATTTTAACTTTTCTCTTTTTTTTTAGCATGAAGTACAAAAGTTATTATCTCTAGCTGTGGTCTTGAATGGCATGTCCGTAATTAAGCATTCAAAAATGTTTCATTACTGGGTATATAACAACAGTGATATGATCAACAAGGTAAAAGTCATGTCATACCATTTCAATTTCTCTTCAAAAAGACCCTGGCTAAGTGGCATATAGGGCTCTCCTATGTAATCTAATAATTATGCTGGCTTTACATTGTTCCAAGTAGTGGAACATGCAAGCTACAAATGCAAAATCTTAAGACAAAAAAAGAAGTGATAAAGAAATTATTCTAAGTTAAAATGACTTGTATTCTTTGAAACAACTTCTGTTTATGAAAAATTAATACTATGAGAGCATAGCAGCCCAGCGTGCTCGGAGCTAATTTAACTGATGACTGCAGCTCAGTTTCTGACATGCTGGTTTCCAGGGTATGAAAACTGCAGTTAGCTCTGATTTTGCAGATGATGACACACATCAAAAGAGGCAGAAGAATTTTCTCTCATACTTTACAAAAATAAAAATGATGGAAGAAACCATGGCAGCTCGTTGCTGATTCTAAGCTTAAAGCTGTTAAAGCTCTTGACATTTTGGTCTCAAGAGATTGTAATAATAAGATGTTGTTGCATACTATTAGTGGCAATGGCCATTAAACATGCACCAGGAGGACAAATAACATAAATGGTATTTGAAACTCATATTTCAGCACATTACAAGTTTATAGGTAGGGAAAAGATGGTGATTTAACTGCCAATGAAATGAAAGATTGAGTTCTCTCCAATAGAAATGTGCAAGGCTGAGGACAGAGAGAAAGTTTTGGTGTTACCTCAAGAAGTCATTGACCCTGATTCACTCTCCCAAGGCAAGGCCAAATCCACAGCAACCTTCTTGTGCTTATCTTGTTCTTTAAAATTGCCAGTAGCATGAGAATCAGGAGCACCTAATTTGATTTTTACTTTTAGAATTCTTTTCAATTGACACCTGAAATGAAAGTTTCTTGATACAGTTTAATTTGATTATTTCTTGTCCCATCTTGAGTGAATGTGGAGCACATACGATGTCTTCTTATTATGGAAGCTTTAAGCACATATTGGGTATAGTTATCCTGTCTCCACAGGCTTTAAATAAATCTCCTTTTATAACCCACACATCTTTTCCTATAGACCTTATATTCCATTGCTAAGTGCTTGTGTTTGCGTAGCTGATTATTCCTACCTAATAAAAATTGTCTCTTCCCATTACGGAATTGCATCCTATACATAATTCAGGGTATGGCTTCAATTAGTCAAGAGAATTTTTTAAATCACATCCTTCCTGGCAGCATTGAAGACACATTGTGCACCTTTCTCCTACCTCCTGTATTCATACTGACTTTAAATTCAAGGAAAGTCCTTCATTATCTAGCTCATTAATGAAAGTATTGAGAAGGACTGAATGCAGGAAAGACATTTGGCTGATTTCATTCATTACACTTTTTTGTTTTAGTTTGCTTTATTTTTACTGTGAACCTTTGCTTACTACCCTGTTGATGAGTTTTCTGCAAGATATGAACCTATTTTAAAACTGTTTAATTGACAGTGGTTTAGACAACTTGTTCCTCAGAATATCACAAATTTAAAAGTCTTGCTACAGTGAAGAGATCTAGGGTCAAGGTACTATTTATTTATAAGACTTGTTAACATACTATAGAAAATAAGTTAATCTTGAAGTTCATTCCTATATTACCTTTTAGTTGCTCACAAAACATTATTTGGAATAGGTATTCCAGGATCCTTCTGGTTGATGAAGATCAAGAAAAAACAAAAAGGTGTTACTTCTCTCACTGTTTCTTTCTGTGTCTCATTTTGTGCTGCAATCATCAGCAGAGGAATTGGTAGTTAAGGTTTTTTTCAATTTTTAAAATAAATTCAGTTATTTATCCCTAAAGTGTACTAAAGTATTAGTGCAGTTAAGCATCCTTGTTTCTTGGCGCATCCCTGTGCTATTTCGATTATTTTGTCTATCCAAAGACGACTTCTCAAATCCTTTCCAGGTAAAATGTCTGAAATAGAGCTGGACAGAACCTGGAGGGTCTTATTAATGGTACAATTTTAGTATAGACTCCTGATTCTGTTTCATGTGGCAATTTTTGGCTGTAATTGTTTTTCTTTCACAAATAAAAGGCTGTGGAAATACAGACAAAGAAAAGGCCTGAACTTTAGCGATTTCCATTTTTTTTAATGTACTGACCACATACTTTTACATTGTTTAGTTACTCTAATCCAATTCTTTGGCACTTTCCAAAAAAGATGTCTGTATTATTTTATACACTCTTAGGAGTTTAAAGAAATGTATTCTCATTACTTTTTTTAAATTTTTTTAGGGAAGAAATTTAAATAATTTGCAATGAAGTAGGAAATCTGTTCACGCTGTTTCTAGCTGAACTTCTGGAGTACACACCGTTGAACCCTAGACGTCCTCATTGCAACTGTGTTTATATGTCTGGATATTGAGATGCCATGAGCAAAGGGAACTGAAAATGCGAGTCATTCACTCAGTAAAGAGACAGAACAACACAGAGCTCTTGTTAGGAAGATGTTCCCTATTTATTATTTAAGAGGCATTCAGGCTGCACTAAATTTTTAACTGGAGTATGCAGTAACCACTCAAACAAACCTGGCATAGGAGAATGTGCATGTCTTTTGTATATTGTACCTATTTAACCAGTTATCAGTTGGAAAGCTCTCAAATAGGTTTCAGATTGTGGTCTTCCCTTTGACTGTCTTCAAAAGTTGGCTTAAATAACTAATTCTTTAATCAATTGTGTCATTTTGTCTTGTGTCTTAGGAAAGCCACCTAAAGTAAATACCTAACATAATCAAAAATTTAATGAATCCTTGATAGGAAGAAAAAAACATGATCTGAATTGAGCCATAGGCATGAGTTATGACTCTTGTTATTACACTTGTTCTAAAAAATATTCTAGGTAATCTAAAAATAATCACTTTTTCAAGCAAGGAATTAAATAATTTCCCTTCTTTTACTCATTTTATCAACTTTTCCTGAGTAGTCTCCCTAATTTCACTGCTAGAGGACTGTCTGAGAAGCTGCTGGAAACCTACATAATGGTTCTTTCAGAGTCAATACAAAATTGGCAGAAATGGGACACATTAACTCCAGAAGACTCTCTAATCTTTTTCTTTCTACAAGTTGCCTTCTGCTTTGAACCCAGATTTAAATACGTACTTGAGAAACTCTTCAAGTATGTGATTGTGCATATTTTAAATGGTGATTTTTTTTTTTTTTTGGTTTTGTAGTTATTTATTTTAACTTTTTCTTTGTTTTCTCTCTTGTCCCTTTTAGCTCAGTAGAGACAAAGTTATAACATTCCCTCTCTCGGTTTCTCCAGCCTACAGCCATAAGCTTCCATACTATGTTTTGCTACGTTTAATGGCTGACTAATGGAAATCAGTGACTGACAACAAATAAACTGTTTAAATTAGTTTTATATGTGTAATATACACATGTAACACCATCTCAGTCCAAGCAGAAGACCATATAACTTGTTCAAAAACAATTCCTACAATGTCTAATCCTCTTTCACGTAAAATACTGTTGCTGCCTTTTAATCTTGTTTGCCCAAAACTCAATTTTGCTATTACCCTTCTTCATAAAATGAGTAGGCTAGCATGCAATTCTCTGGTAAGAAAGAAAGGGAAAGGATTACTGAACTTGGCTGAGACAGGAGCTATGTAAATATTTTTTTTAATTTTTTTTTTGCTATTGGGTATTTATTAGTAACGTCTCTATATATCTCGCTAGCACAGCTGAGGTTGTTTGTTTTGTTTTCTCATTACCTTTACCAAACAAAATGATCCTTCTTAGTGGACAACTCTGCTCTTACTCTTAATTTAATTTAAGAGTGAGTGCATTGCAGTGGGAACTGCAATGAACAACTTACAAGTTGTCTCATGAACTGTTGGTTTATACTTACCATAGTATTGGTTTCAGGACTTGAAAAGAATTTAATGTTAGATATCCTAATGTGGGTTCAGTAAGAGAGGAGAGACTAGCTTTACATCTATATTCATTTTTTGGCAGCAAACATACATGGAATCTATTAAAAAATAATGATACATAAAATGCTAAAATCAATATGGAGAGAATGTTACCTACACTGCTACTCTTTATCAACACCTGTCTTTCAATGGATTGTACAATGCTGTTTTAAGTTTCTTTTAAATTATATATTACTTTCTCTACTGTGTATACACAATTTACTTCACATTAGTTTCCATTTTGGTGGAATTAAAGAACTAGCAACATGAGTCATATTCTGCAGACATCTCCTTGAGTTTCCTGCTTTCAATTTTTTTATGATCTGCACAAAACTACTTTTTAAAATCTTCTCCCTTTCGTCTGGAATAGGTATTCATGTGTATTGAGGCTTTCAGGCTGTGTGTTGTCACTGAGAATGAGAAAATATGTCAAAACAGGTATTTGAAGCATTCTCTTTGCTTGACTGCAACTTTGAAAACTTGAAATGTCGATGTTTATGAACCCTATATATTATGCATGGCACAGATCAAGTGCATTTCCTTATTTAGTCTGGAACAAGTTGAAGACAAAGGGAAGAAAAATGTTGATTTTAAAAGTCAGTAGAGGAACAAAAATGACAGAGGAGAATGAAAATGCAAATTGACAAAGCCACTAGGAGTGGAAAAATACAAATCTTCTGTTAGAGTTATTTGAAACTCATGTGATGATTTATACTGCAGTGATATGACTTCTCCATATTTATATGCTCTTGGTGTTAACTGTGCAAACCTATAGGACAAAGGTTATCCAATGCATGAAAAAGGGTGATTTATATTGAAAGGGTTTAGGAGTAAGAATTAATGAGTTTTCTTTTATGTGCTTTGATTTCTTCCCTAATGGAGTGGGGCAGCAGGAGCAACAACACATAACAGCAGAGATACTCATTTATTCATTTTCTATCTTTGTGACAGCTCTTCTGGGAATGCAAGGCTGCTGTGATGATTCATGATATAGCTGGTGTTTGGGATGCAATTGAGATGCTGATTAACAGAATGAAATTTTTTTTCTAACATTTAAACTTTCTTCAATATTGAAGTGAAATAAATGGCATAAGGTACTTCAGCATGCAGTCAGAAGTTTATTTTCTCACTTTGTAGTAAAATGCATGGATTTACACCTGATCATACCTACTGTCCTGTTTTAAGGGTTATGTCATTGCTAAGTGTATTCCTGAATCTAAGTACGTTTAGTTTTAAATCTGTGTCCATGAGTGCATGAAGAAAAGGTTGATGTAGTCTCATGGTTGCAACAACAAATCTTAGCAGAGTGATTGTGAAGCCTGCTGGCTAGGAAACTCATGAACTGTTAAACCCCAGCACTAACAAAGTTATTTGTGTGGAGCAAGCCAAGGCTTAGAAGAGTTGATGAGGAGAAACTTGTGGAGTCCAGGTATACTAACCTTTGGAGGGACATGAGCAGGCAGAAGAAAGATGAAACTTGGTAGTTTAAAAGAATAAAAAATTAACCTGTAATTTTTAATCAGTTCTTACTCTGTCAAATTAAAATGTAGAAGGAAGCCCAAACAGAATTTGAAAAGAAACATATGTGTGTCTGTGTCAGAGACTGGAAAAGGTAATCTGTTTCAAGACATCTTGGAGGCTTGGAATGTGTGGTAGGGGGTGAGTCAGGCCTTGCTGTGGTGAGATAGTGCCCTACCCCCATACCCCCCAACCCCCAGTGTCTGTCAATCATGGCACACTGCAGGTAGCCCCAGTTTAGCCTAACCCATTCCCTGAGTGGCTGAAAGAGCAGAAGTTCCTCCTGGGAGGAAGGCTCAGGGTGCACCAAAAAGGTTGAAGAAGGGTTACCATTAGGCAAGCACATTGTCCTTTAACCTTACCTTCATCTTGGAGCCTTACATCGCTGAAACCCAGGAGTTGGTAGTTATGTCTGTTTTTCTAAATCATTCCTGTCTTTCTGTTTTTCTCCCTTTCTTCTTCTAACTCACTTCTTACAGAATGTAACATCAAATGGGTTTAAAGGTTTTCTATGTTCAATGGGCTAACTCTATGCTGGAATAAGTGATGTTATGTTATATTTACTCTTTTGCCTATGTTCCTTACTTTTCTATAGTTTTCCAGTAAACTTTTGCATGTTTTTACCTCTTGAGAATATTTGGTTGGAATTTTCTGCTCTGTTTCTACCCAGAGCAAAAGAACCTTGGTTTAGTCCTAGGTTTTAATGACTGACATGTAACAGTCTGAGGCGGGGAAAAGAAAGTCTCAGAGTTTTCTGTATGAAGCATAACCATGGGCGTGTCATGAAGGTTAATGGATTGAAAGGAGGTTGTAACAAGGTTTGGGTTGGATTCTTCTCCCAGGCAACCAGTGAGGGAACAAAAGGAAATGGCCTCAAGATGCACCAGGGGAGGTTCAAGTCAGACATCAGGAAATTTCTTCACTGAAAGTGTGGTCAAGCATTGGAATGGGCTGCCCAGGAAGGTGGTAGGCTTACCATTCCTGGAGGTGTTCAAAAAGCCACTGGATGTGGTACTTAGTGCCATTAGCTGACAAGGTAGTAATCAGTCAAGGGTTGGACTTGATGACCTTGGAGGTGTTCTCCAATCTTAATGATTCTGTGATTCTATGACTGGCATTGGGTGCATGAGATGATCTTCATGAAATATTGATTCCCGTGCCAGTATGGTTCAGTGACAGGAGCTCAGGAAAACAAATGGGTGTGTTTTCAACATACAGAGTTACACCATAGCACACTTTTACCTCTAAGCTGGCAGAAACAGAGAAAGACCATTTGAGCAGATATAGCATCAAGACAAAAAGGATTGTGCAAGGAATGTTTGTACCAGGTAACAGGCTTGTGAGTTTTGTACTGAGAATACCCTATGGCAGGGTCAGAGTTCAACTGAGAATGGTGCTGTGCTAGTGGGTAAGTTTGATGATTGGTTGTTTCTCTGGATACCCTCAGGTTAACTGAGGATCACATGAATTCTTTCTCTTGAGTAAGATGTAGATGCCATGACCCAATGTCGAGAAG
>VYZT01037836.1:0-15867 GCA_013400735.1 Pomatostomus ruficeps | reverse complement strand
CCTCCCCTCTACTAAAACCACATGTTGTCAGATAAAGAAATGGGGTTTTTTCTATTGTCAGAAATAAACTATTGAACTCTGACCATAAATATCTGATTAATCATTGTCCACTGTATTTTACACCCCTCCATCAACTCCACATTTCATTATCTTTTGTGGATAAGTATTTGGTTGAAATTGCTTCATAACTCCTGATTGTACTTTCTCAGATTTTTGAGAACACTTTCAACTTTATTTGTATTTTTGGTTATTTGGTACAACACATGTATTTGTGAGGTAAAATATATAACATGTTTGAGAGACAAAATCATAGAAAACAGCGTTTGCATTGTTTGATACTTCCTAAGAAAATAGGTGTAGTGCTCCATTATTGTTCCTTTGTAGGAGTAATTTGCTTTATTGCTCTTTCATTCTTCTCTGTTTCTCAAAGGATTCCATATGGCAGCAAGACAATGGCCATATAGGAGCCTGTATTTAACTGGATTGCATTCTAGCTTGACGTTAAGGTTCAACGAAATGGATAGTCTTAATGGTTTTTTGCAATATATCAATAGCAGTCTGCATGAGTCAATAAATCAGTCTAAGAAAACTCCGGTTACGTAAGAAGAAAGCTTTGTGTTTTCTAAGCAATTTTCAACTGCTGTTAAGGAGGGGTGACAGATGCATTATGCATGATGCTCCCTCTCATTTGAATGCAGATTTCTTTCTGACTGTCTTGCCTTCACACATCGATCTCCCAAGCACCAAACCTCTCAGGCCTCATTTTCATTGTGCTTAACACACCTTCATTTGGTAACACAGCTCTGGTTAATAGAAGTGACAAGGTAGATTTTTTGATGTGAACGTTCCTGTTTTGTGTGCCTGAACAGACTGAGCGTGGTGGGGGAGGAGTGGGGGGGTTGATTTGGGTTTGTTTTGTTCGAAAGATATGGTGAAGTCTTCCCCTCTTCTTCCCTCTGTAGTAACTCTCTCTACGGTTGCCTCACTGCTATAGACAGCAATAAACTCTACTCTGAACTTTATTAATTAGACTGCAGAGGAGATAAAAGTTAAAGACAGAGGGCATGCTTTCAGTGACAAGTTGCTTTATTCATATTGAGTTCTGAGGTGGGTAGAACAGGCTGTTCTAACCTCTAAAAGCATTGGTCAGATTTTGACTGCTGTTTCCCACCTCTCTGAATTTTCTTTCACTGAAACTTGGGCAGGTGAAACAACAGGAGAAGCTCCAGCTGACCAACTGAGATGTGTCCTTATATTTGCTGCAGTGTTCATTGCAAGTGTGGGGTTGTGGAATCCCAAAAGATAAGGAGGGGTTAGCGTGTATGTCTCAAACACCGATAGCCAAATGGCTGTGGAGCCAACCAAGGATTGTTGGGAACAACAGACAAGAATTGTTGGTAATAACATGCCCCACGCATGGGAAAGAGCAAGATGTGGCGGGAGAAGAGGGTCATGTGGAGATAGGGTAGCATTTTCCTGGGACAAACATCCTTGTTCTAGTCCCTGGAGATAAGTACAACACAGTACAGCACAAGGGAAGGAATGAGGTGGAGAAGTGGGCATAGACTGTAGAAGGGAATCAGACAATCCAAGGCACCCAAAGCCTCTGACGCGTTTCCAGAAAGGTCTGAAAGAAGGAACTGCACATGATAACTCATTTGCATGGAAAACAAGAAACTTGTGTTCAGGGCAGGGAAAGCCTGTCTGTAAAGAGGTACCCCCACGAAGCCTGGCTGTGCGCCCCAGGACCCTGGAAATCCCACTGGCTGGACTAGTGTTGGAAGCAGGACTGGTAATCCCTTTTTCTCTCTTCCTTTCTTTTTTCTTTCTTTACTTTCCTTCTCTCTTCACCTTATCCCTTTATCCAAAACCTGCTGCCATGCCCTTATATAGTAGTTCAGAGATTAACATACCAATTTCCATGCCAAGTGTGTAAATTACTAATAAAACTTTTGAGTTTTTGTAGACTTTCTGACTTTGGTTATTCTTTTCACCACAAGCATTTATGAATCTTGAGTGCTCCTTTCCCCTTAAGGGTCAGACATCAAAGGAGGTTAATTTTGATTTGTCTTAAGATTATATCTTGGATGACAGCGTTGAATTATAAAATCCCTAAGGTTGGAAAAGATCTCCAAAATCGAGCCCAACCATTAACCCAGCCACCACCATGTGTGTCACTGAATCATATCCCCAAGTGCCATATTTGAACACTGATTCCACCACTTCCCTGGGCACCTATTCCAGTGCCTCTGACCACCCTTTCTGTGAAGAAATTTTTCCTAATATATTGGGGTAGGCAGTATAAGGGCTTATGTGCATTAGTTGTGCCTAGGACAGTGGAGTCCCTGCCTGACAGCTGTTGTTACATCCTGCCGGTAGGTACTTGAATTATTATTCTATTGAATTCTATGTGTTTTACATAAATTATAAAAAGTGATAGCACTTTGGGTTTGGGGTTTTTTTCTGTCTTATGGTTTGGTGTTTTTTTTAACCAAAGGCCATGTTTTTGTGTAAAAAAATTCCTTTAATTTGTATTTTCTCCACTTGTACTTAAAAATGAGAAATTGCAATGAGGCACTGCAGGATCTGAGTTAGGGTGTAATAATTTACACGTATGTTAAGCATAGTCATTAGTATAGTGCCTAGCAACACAGCAGGCATGACTTATTACACAATATAGTGTTTGCTTATTGCCTAAGTGGAAGGCAAAGCAGTTCTAACTGATTACATGTTACAGAGCTCAGTTGCAATAGTCAATTTCCCCACTGTTTCTCGTGCATTTTGCAGGAAAACACTATGATAGTGTTATGAATCAATTACGAAGGACTCATTAGGAGGAAATGCATATTGAATATATTAATCACTTCTATAGTAAATTATATAACCGCACAATAAAAGCATGCATATCCTATTGGTAAATAGCTTATCATAGTCTAAGATTTTTGTTCCCCTTTATTACTTAATTAAATCCATAAATAGGAGAGCAAAGTGTTGAGGAAATGCCTTATAGGAGCTCAAACCTGACAAAAGAACACAAAACTGGGAGGAGTGGCTGATATACCAGAGAGCTGTGCAGCTCTGCAGAAGGACCTTGGTGGGTTGGAAACACGGGCAGACAAGAACTGTCTGAAAGTCAACAAAGGAAAATGCTCCAGTGTCCTGTACCTGGGGAAGAACAACCGTATGCACCAGGACAGGCTGCTGGAAAGTAGCTCTGGGGAGAAGGACCTGGTGGTCTGGGAGGTAACAAGCTGCCCAACAGTGCCATTTTTGGCCAAGAAGGCCAATGGAGTCCTGAGGTGCATTAGGAAGAGCACTGCCAGCAGGTCAGGAATGTGATCCTGCCCCTCTGCTCAGCCCTGATGAGGATCACCCNCTGCAGGGAGGAGTCAGGGATGGACCAGGCTCTGCTCTGTGGGGCCCAGCAATGGGACAGGAGGAACAGGCAGAAACTGATGCCCAGGAAGTTCCACCTGAACATGTGGAAGAATTTCTTCCCTGTGCAGACAGAGCACTGGAACGGGTTGGTCAGAGAGGGTGTGGAACCTCCCTTATTGGAGATATTCCAGAACTGTCTGGACACAGTTCTGTGCCATGTGCTCTGGGATGACCCCATTTGGACAGGGAGGTGGGACCAAATGACACATCTTGATTCATTCTAACCTGACCCATTCTGTGATTCTCTGAAAACTATGGAACTGAAAAATCCCATCAGCCTGGGAGCCAGAAGCTCCAGATTGAAAAATAGAGAAGTCACAGGGACCAAGAAGCTCAAATCCAAATTCATCCATAGTCACCTCTAAAGGTCGCCTAAGGGGACAATGGGCTAATGGTGTGGGCTGGCCCCTGATTGGGAATGTCAGTGGCAGTGCAGGGCTGGGTGCCATGGTTGGTGTTGCCCCCCGGGACCCCACAGCCTCCCAGGACAGCCCTGGGCCAAGAGGTGTTTTCCTGAGCGGGTGGATATTGAGTGCTCTTCACTGGGATGTGGAGCTGTAGCACTGTTAGTATTTGTGCTGCGCCATGTCCATTATCGGTTCATAGTCTACCTGTGCCACTGCTCCACCTTACAATACAAGTGAAATCAGACCATTCTGTTCTTTTTCAATCTGCTTGTTCATTTTTACATACTCTGAAACACAGTCCCTGTAAGGAGTGAAAGTATTTTTCCTCAGAAAATACACCTTAACTTTGATATATCTTAGATTTCCACTTCTCAGTATTGTCCAGTATACGTTCATAAATGACCTTCTACTTGTATTCTCTTTTTTATATTAGTGTCTGAAAAAGTATTAGAAACAAGTTAGAAAATATATAAAAAGCTATTCTCTAAGAATGCTTTAAATTTAAGAAAGCATGTATTTAATCAAAATGTTTAGTATGTTTGAGCACTATGGACTTGGAGAAATAGAGTTAATAGCTTTCTCATTTAAAATACACAAAAGAAACAAAATCTATAAATGATATTTAGCGAAACGTTACCCAGTTGACATAGAACGTGAGGAAAAAATTGCTTGGGAAATGTCATACAGCATGGCACTAATGCACCCTTCTATTTTACTGTATATAGTATCAAAATAATAATTTCACAGCCTGATGTCCATGACATTTTAAAGTCCTTGAATAAATTTCCTGAATATTTAAAATCAGTAACACATGCTTATCACCTTTTTCATATTCTTTGTGGTATTCCTCCCTCTCAGAATCAAGGGAAAATGAATTATTTTCTCAGTTGAACAGTTTTTGTGTTGTTTCTGACAGTAAGGCTGATAATAAGCTGTACAAATTACATGGAAGTATAAAATACGTCTTGCAAAGTGCATGATTTAATGCACATCTCAGTTTGGGTTAGGTAGGCTTGTATCAGGCTGTGGATAACTCACTGAATCCAGTAAGATAACTTGAATCTGCAATTCAGTAATGCAAATGAAGTTTTGAGAAACTTGAATATCTTCAAAATGAAACAAAAAGAAAGAGCAATCTGGAACATGTAGCATTTACCATGTACCTGTAAATGTCTGCTCAGGAAACAGAGAATAGTACCCCCTAAGGAGTCTTGGCTGAGCTGGCTTCTGTAGAGCTTCTGTAGAGCTGTGTGGAGCAGAGACAGCCATTCAGTCTGAATTAGGCCAGAGAGTGTCAGTAGGGTGGCTGTGGTGACATGCTGCAGCTGTCACTCACTGTCATCGTGATGGAGCCCAGGACAAGGTCCAGGCTGACCCTGGTGGTGCCCTCTTGGAGTCTTGAGGTGCCAAGGTGGAGGTGGCTGGGTGGTCCTTTGTCCCTCCAACAAAACACATGTGCCATAGAACAGGATGGGGTGGGATTTGTCTGGCTCCTTCCAGATCAACAAAAATCAACATGTGGAGAGAGCTCAGAATCTTTCTGTGGCCCTTCAGGAGCTTTTCTGGTGGCAGCAGCTTTGCCACCCTTTGGTCCTACAGCAGGAAGAACAAGTTGTGAATGTTTCTGGGGGACACCCAAGGCTGGACTGTGGTTCTTCCAAGGGATTAGCTTGATTTAGTGGAAGCTGGGTGGACCAAAGGTCTTGAGCACAACTAAAAAATTTATTTCCTGTCATGAAATAATTTCTATTTACATAAGTGGGTTTTATATTTGTAGCAGGTATGCCAGAGGCTGCTGAAATATGTGGTACAAAGGATTCAAGCCATGCTTAATTTAGGTTTTATTTAAACAGCTTATAGTTAATATTCAAATTCATTAACAGAATAGTTCATCATTGTCAGGACTCTTTTTTTAAATATACACTTACAGTATATTTTTTAAATCAGAATTTTCACACAGGGTGGTGAATGGTTGATGGCACCTGTTCTCACAGCATGACTTAAGGTAGAGAAGCAAACTTCTAAGTGCCTATAGACATGTGAACAATATTATTTACACTCATTTATAAGGATTGACATGACAGTCCTTGAAAATGGCTGGACATAAGAATCTCTCTTGAAATTCAGTGGCTTATGTAGGGTGTCATAAGCATGAAACTGCTATACATGGCACTTATAAGCTTTCAGCAATAAACAATGAAGAACTCTGAGAACAGAGGAGCAGAGATCTGCTGCCTAGAGCCTCTTTATGTGCAGAACATTTCATTTAAGAGGTTGTTACAATTATCCACCATTGTGCCACTTGCAGTATTTAATCATGTGCATCGTTTCTATGTGCTTTTTCATGTCAATTAATGCTTTTCCAGGAGACCTGTCCTTGAAAATACAGATGGCTTATGAATCCTTCAGGGTCTTTATAGGAACCTTCTGCTCCTGGGTCTTACAGTTTTGTCCCTCCCATGACTGACAATTGGATGCAATCATGCTGAAAATGTTTCATGTGTGAGGATTTACAAAACTTTTTGTCAGCTCTTGACTTTCCCAATGTGTACATGTACATCAGCACCACAGACCGTGTGTGAATGCCCCAAAATACATTTCTGTACCAGAAAATGATAGTTTCCACTACTTGAGGAGGAATGAAAAGTTCTTCTGAAAGCCCAACTCTGTATGAAGCAGGGAGAAAAAAAGTGTCAATATTCAGAGATTAAGTTCTTAGAAAGGCATTTCTTAATATGTAAAATATGGTACAAGTCCTTTAGCTAATAATACAGTAACATAAATATCCATGATGTTGTGTTCTTTAAAAGTTGCATAAATGCAGCATTTTAGAAATATGTGGTTTTATAATTAATTTCACCTTTTGATGGGTGGGGTGCAATGGGATGCCCTTACAAAACACCAAATGGATAATAGGACACAAAAAAAGCATGTCTGTACTTTCTTTTGTTTTAATCCAAGTAGCCGTGCATTATTCAAGGTGCAATCCTGTTGTATCTATCTAGAAAACAAAAACCACAGCTAATATTGATTCATTTTCTCTTGTAAGTGAGAGAATGCAATTTTAACATGTTTAATTGATGCTACTTTATAAACCACATGACCTATATATGCCAGTAATTTGGTTTTCTTCTTTAAAAATCTTGCTAATGAACCACTGTGAATAAATAAGGGAGAACAAACAACATTTTCTGGCCTGCCTACAAAGAACTAAAACCAAACCCCACATCCAACAAGGGCATTGTACATGGTTCTTGCTGGAATTGTTCATCTGGATTGCCAGGAAAGGGAATCCCTTTTGCAAGAGTGGTTGTGGGAAAATGTGGTCTCTTCTTCTGTGATGATGTCAGCTGACAATACGAATGATGAAATCCCAGGTTCTAGAAAATCAAATTATTTTCAAGCATAATTGTATGTTGCTTTAGGTATTTTTCTATATTAGCAAAAATTTTTATCAGTAAATAGCCAAATGTATTGTTGGTAATTATTTTTTTTAATATATTTTACTTTGCTTCCTAATGAAACTTTTCAGAGTATTCTTTATATTATTTAACTGGCATTTATTTGCATATTTGAGTTTATGTTTTATGATGTTAGAGGATATATTTGAGAAGGGAATGGAAATGTTGCATTCAGAGGTGCTGCTGCTGAAAGAAGCTGGCGTGAATTTGAATTCTGTCCCCAAACTGCATCTAAGCTAAGTCAAGGAAAGTTGATTTACCATGTCCATGAAAATGCTCTGTAATGTAAGTGTACAGGAACTGCTGTTTGAAATACAAACAAATGCCTGGTGTAAAATTGACTGCACAGGAGTGAGTCATTAACCTGGAGAGTAAAATTTGTAAACTTGGGTGGAACTAAAAAGGGCTAAGAAGTATCACAGGGTGAGGAGGATGAGTGCTGCAAGGGCATCCTGCTGCCAAGGGTGCATAGCAGACAAATATACTGACACCAGCTCTATCTCCTGCATGTATTTCAAGCAAGTGCAAAAACTCCTTTGGGTGGCCACTAAGGAGACATTTCAAATGGGTACGGGGCCAGCCAAGATGTAGAATATTGGAAGTGACAATTATTAATCCGAAATATGGAGGCAGGTGAATGCCCTAATTAGTCGGAGTTGCATACACATAAGCTACTGTTCTGTGCACACTGGGAGGTGAACCTTGTATCTTTTTGTCTAATAATGTCCCATTTTTTATTGAATGCTAAATGGGTTAGGGTAACTGGAGCAAGTTGTTGAAGAGAAAACATTTCCTGGAGAGGTATAATGGCATTGGTAGGGTTGAGACAGAGATTGGGCTGACATCATAATTCTACACAAGGCTGTGCAGGATACATTCACACCTAATTGCTGTGCCTTTTCAGGAAAAAAACTCAAAACGAAACAAACAAAAAGCTGACAAAACCCTCCCAAACCACATACAAATTACAGAAAATTATGGAGTTACTCTGGTGCATTTATTAGAATTTTGGTGCATAAAATTAGAGATTCTTTCTGCTGGAAAATTGGACTCTGCAGGATATTCTGTCCTGCAGGTTATTCTGTCACTTTTTTACTTTGTCACATATTTTTTTCTCCTGGTACTCGCAGGTGGCAGCAGGTTTGTGAGCCCCGTGGTGCTCCTTGGTGCACGCCACATTTGGATGGTGGGGACAGCACGTCTGCTCCAGCTCCTGGGGAGAGAGAGGTTGTTCCTCTGCCTTTGGACAAAGTGGGGGGTCCACCTCATCCATAAATACTCAAAGTTTGCTTCAGAAGGAGGCTGTGGGATTTCTGGGTTGAAGAGAGAAGAGATGGAAAGGATATGTTTGGTTTTTTTTTTCTGAAGTGACAGCATGATGAAAACTCCTGTGGAAATGGGATCTTGATGGATTTAAAAATAAAAGATAAAAAGATACTATTTCATAGTAGCAAAATAATATAAATGGATCTACAAATAAGTGCTTATTTATTTCAGAGCAGTATTCTCTTTCACTAAAAATCAGGACAGTTCTCAGCTTTGGGAACTTGAGCAAAAAATAAAACCACTGACAAAAAGCCCTTGAGCTCAATTATCTTACAGGATAAAAATCTTGAGTTGATTCTTTTTATAAGCTAAAAGAATAGAACAACACAGTGGTATTCAGCTGTTGAAATAATTTCATTTATTTTTTTTCTTTATTCAGACTGCCTGGTCAGTATTCACCTCCCCAAAAAGCAAAGTGAGGGGTCTCTCAGTTGCCTGAATTTGCTTAGGGAAATTATAGCAATTAGGAAGCCACATGGAGATGGTAAAGGTGGTACCTTGACTCTCATGGAGTTGGCAGGCAAAGTTTGAGCACACGGGATTTGACCTAAGGGTTCTCTATGGATTCCTATACAATACCTCCTCCACTGAATTAGGCAGAAACCTAAAGAGAACAGGAAGCATGTTAAAAAAAAGAAAAAGGTAGCTAGGCAGTTACAAGAAATTTCTAAGGAGCAATTAAGGACATTTATGAGAACAAATGCCTAAACTTAGTTTTCAGGATTTGCTTCATTTTATTGCACTAAAAAGTGGTAGTGAGTATTTGTCTAGATCAAGGATATCACAGATAATTATTTCACGTTAATTCTGCAAACAAAATGTAACATCTCATTAATTCTTACTGTGCCTGATGGTTTGGATTCTGTCTGGTTTAGATACAGATCAAATCGTTACTTTGATTGTATCTGTTCTCCTTTTTACCTACAGATGCATACTAAAAAAGATTAATTACCAAAAGCAACAGGAGGGCAAGGGAAACACCAGAGCGTGGAATTTTGATGGGTATTTCTCTCACTTTTCAAGAATAGTTTTTGGCTGCCACAGTGTTTGACTGTGCAGCAAATAACACTGAGTAAAGTGTTATATTTGTCATAGTTATTAATATGCAAGAGCAGCTATAAGAATACTATCTGCTGAAATGTCTCTTCTGTGAGTAAAGTATAGCAAGCCTGTGATTTATCTGCAAGCACAAGATTTGTGTTCAAAATTTGCACACACGTGTGTGTATATTCACTTAAAAGCACTACAGAGGCCAATTATTTTTAATGTCTTGATTTCAAGGTCAATATAATTTGTTACTTTTCAGAATAGCAGAGGAAAAGAAAGATGAAAAAGAAAATGGAAGACTGCATAGGCTTTTATCTGAGCTGTAATTTCAGGAAGTCCTTTTGTAGAGTGTAAACAAACAAAAAAAAAAAAAAGCAAAAAACCAAAATACATTCCAAAAAGTAGTTGTGTCATGAGTGGTAAGTGGAACCAAGGAAGAAAAAAAAAAAAGTTTTGGTACAGCTTGGTTCACATTAATAATTGATGAATACTGCATAAATTGATTTTATTAACTCTTTTTACTTTGATGTTTAATTCATGGTCTAAAAAATACAAAATGTCCAAGAAAGCTTCTTTAAAGGATCTTGAAATACTTTTTGAATGGTTTAGGTTTGGAGATTAGGTTTATTGTTATGATTAGAGGTATGAACAGCTGCCTAATTTAGAACTCAAGTACAAAAAAAATGAATGGGATAATCAGGAAAATCTGAAGTATCCTCTTTCCTTTCTACATTCATCATTTAAACCCAAAATACATATTACAGAAAACATCCATGCTGTAAACTGACCTATAACTGCTTTATCATGTGTAATTGCTGGATTTGTTTCCATTGAAGAGTAAAAAATGTGAGAGTCTGTTGTGGATCAGAAAAACTTGGCAGAACCTGACACAAGGCCATTGTGATTTTGAGAGGTGAATGTAACTGTGCTTATACACAGCCATTTTTTGTTTTATTCTGTAGATACTGGATTTCTTTTTTTTATTACATACTTTACTTAGTGAAAATAAAGTTTTAACTGCTTCAATAAACCTGTTTTTGCTTTTGCACAAAAAGATGTACAAAGTGATGAAGTCAGACATGGTCCCAAATCAGATGTTACAATATTCTGGCTGTCAAATAACAGACAGAAAAAGTGATTAGGTCACTTTAATTTTTTTTTCCAGACAATATACCTTCATTTAGTATGTTTTTTTCATGGAATTAGAAAAAAAAAAAAGGCAAATGAGTGGCTCTGAAGAAAACAACCTAGGAGGGAGGAGAAATGGTAGGCAGCAAATGTCTGTGCTGCCTTGCTGTAGGTGTTTAGCTGGCGTTGTCCTGCACTCAGCAGCTCCCTGAGGTGCATTGCTGAAGTGTTATCTCCACTTACAGGACTCCTCTGACCATCAGCACTGCTTGTGCTGGGATCTCAGGGCAGGAATAAGAAAAAACTCTGATGATACAATATCCTGCATTTGGTGCCTGATACTAAAACTCGTCTGCAACAAGACTTTGGCAGATTTTACTCATAGAGTCTGACATTAGGGTTTTATTTTTTATCAGGGAGGACAAAACTCATGTAACAGTATTGTTATGACTTCTTGAAGAATTATGCAGCAAATTGCTTGTCATGTGAGGAAATACTGATTTACTTTTATTTTTTTTTTCCATTTTGGCATTTTATGCTCGAGTTAGTCATCAGATAAATACACTGTTAATTACTAGTGGAACAACCCAAGGTTCCTTTTGGTTTCCTACTACCAGTAGTATCATCAGAGATCAGGAGATAGTACCGTGCAGTAGGAAAAATGTAAGCAAAGCTTTATGGAGAGGATGCACATTATTTAGAATAGGAAGTAAATTTAAGAGGACCCAAACCACTTCTGTTAACCCAGCATTTGCTTGCAGCCCCCTCAGCCTGTGATCCCAGCCCTGGCAGGGGTACCCCTTGACAGTGCTCCAGAGACATCTGTGATTTGGGGAGGAGCTAAAGTTGGACTGCACAGATGGCACAGGTAGAAACTGACATGAACAGAGTTTCGGGGCCAAAAATTCAGACCTTGTGGGTTACTTTCATCAGTTCAACAGCACACAAGTAGCTGCTTCTGCCTCTTTTTCCATTTCCATGTCTCACAGCAATGCAATGAGAAGGAAAGTATGACCTCTATTTGAATGTTCCTTTTTATTGCACAGGAATTATGCTGCCATTTAGGGATAGAAGTAGCCTTTTCTATCCTTATGGACTTGGGCAGTCATCACGTGTCCTATTTCAGGCAGAAGAGATGGGTGGCCCCAATCTTGCTTGTACTTTGGAAGTAATAATTCCATTTTGAACCAGAAAGAGAGAAATTCAAACTGCTTTTACAATTTTTCTGTAATTACAGTTTTTCTGTAATTAGATATTGATAGCAATAGCTGAGAAAGTATTGTATGATTTCTGTGCAGATGGTTCATGAAACCACTGCTGGTCTGTAGGGTAAGAATGTGCTCTAGCCTGAACAGTCTTGGCAGAGGCCTTGAAAGCACAGACACAAGCAACAGGAGTTACACCGGGGGACCATGTATTGATCAGGGTGAGTGCAACCCAGACAGACACAGGGCTGAGAATTACAAAACCAATACACAAGGTTTAATTGTGCTGATGAAGCCATTAGTGTGCTCTCTTGGAGGTGTATGTCTTGAAAAGTGGTGAGAATAGCAGGAATCCCTTATTGGAGGGAATTCTATATCTCTGTTGATGATAAAGAGAGACTGGACCCTTCCATTTAGACATTTGCCAATGGCTGCTTGGAGTCACAAGTTAAATGTGGATGGTCCTTTATATCAGCTGCTGAAAACTAATAACACAGATGAAATTGTCTTTAGATTGTATTTGTGAGCCCATAAAAAAAACAACTACTGCTGCTGCCACATGTTGGAATAGGGTTTTCCCATATCCTGTACAGTAAAGGTATGTGCATGGGTGCTGTCTGCTCTCATTAAAATAGCAGTAATTTAGTATCTGGTCTAAGGTTTTGCTGATTGTGTTAAATTGGTCTGGTATCCCACTGTTAAATCTGGATGCAACATCTCATCGAAGTAAAGTCTATTTATGTATCATCAAAAAGGTCCTTTGTGTATTAATTATTTCACAGTTTCTTTTGTGAATGTCTTCTGTCTGAACAACCTGCCAGGAGTATACTTATGATGAATATCCATTTTCCCTGACTAAGACTACTAGCAAAAATATCGAGGTTTTACTGTAATTAGTTCTTTTTCAGATCTGTGTATAATCTTTTGATTACGTTTCTTATTTCATTTTGGTACAGATAATTAATACCATATCCTGTAACATGATTTCCTATAAAAACAGACTGTATGCGTTCTTTTTATGTAAGAGTGCAGTGTACCACAGTAATTGAATTTAATAGACTGGAGGATTAAAAGGAGTGCTGTGCCTTGATTACAATGGACTGTTGCTTTCAGAGTTTCAAGGTGCAAGTTGCTTGCCAGGAATGTGCTTTTTTCCAGCCTGTAAGCCTAGATGGGCCCTGGGGAACCTCAGCTTGAGTGTCTGTGGTGGTGACAGAGGTCGGTTGGATGTAAACTTGGCATCCTTTTCCCTTCCCTCCTCATGCAATACTGGAAATGAGCTCCCAGCATGGGCAGGACTTGCAGTCCCTCATGGAAAGGATCTCCGTGCTTGGCACTCCCAAGATGTTTTCCCAGCAGCCAGAGCTTTGTCATGTCTTTTTCCTTTAAATCCAAACAATTCCTTGGTCTTTCTCTCGTGCATGCTTGGCCCATTCAGTTGTTGAATTTCTCCAGGTTCTTTGCCTCTAATTCCTTCATCTTTGGGAATGACTTTTGGTGGAATCTAGTCCACAGAGCAGTTATCTTCAGGAGCGGAGTATTTCAAGTGTAAGATGATATGCAGAATGTCTCAAGGATCAGAAGGAAGGATAGCAGAGTCATTTGTCTGGCAAAACCAGCTCCTGTATAAATCTGTTAACTCTACTTGGCTTTTCAGATCAGTTCAGCTTTTGACTTGACTTCCTTGATTTCTCTTGATTTTTCCCATACTTTTAAACAATTAAAAAAAAAAATTCATCTTCTTGTACTTTCTGTATGTGCTTTTTTCTATTTTTGTTACTAGAAAGAATCCCCGTTCTGGTGTAACATCTAAAATTCAGACTGATTCTGAACATGTCATCCACTGGTAAATTATTACTTACGGTCTATATTCTCTCAGCTTGTATCAGATTTCATTTAATTATCTATTTTTAATGGATTGATAATAATGCAAAATAACTGTTTTGATATCTAGATGATGATTATTTCTACTGTATCAGGCACAATACTGACAAAAACTCAGCCTTCAGAAAGCTATTAAAACAGAATTTGGGATTTGTCATACCATTGATTCAGCTGTGGAACAGAGGCAAACAGTGAAAGGAACTGCAGAGTTGTGTCAGTGGCAAACAAAATTCGCAGTATATTGAAACATTACAAAGCCGTCTGGTTTGCAAAGTGCTCTTGGTTATCTGCTATATTACATAACTTTAATCTGAGCTGCTTTAGGAAGCAAAAAGGCTCTTTTTTATGTGGCATTAAGCTGTCTGCAGTACAGAGGCTGACATTTTGAAAAGTAAATGGTAAGTTTGAGTGTCTCAGAAGTCAGTTTAAGATGGCTTAAAGACTCTAAGAAGTTAAGCGCCTGCCATCTGAAAAGTAGTCCTTTCTAGGGCCACTAAACTTGAACATCCCAACTCATTATCCATTTCTGGAAATTTTGCTCACACAATACCTGCATGGTTTATTTGCAAGGTGTCCCCTGTTTTAAGCTGTTCATAGGCCAAGGAGGACAAGAAGTCCACATGGAACAAACAAATGCTGGAAGATAACACAGCACACTCCTGGGTTTGAGTGAGTTGCGTGATTGTCCCAAAATTGCTACAAACATAGCAAAGAGTTTACCTTACTCTAGTTTAGTATTTTCATACAATGGGTGGCAATACAGCTCACAAAGAATTTGTTTGTGGCCAATCCTTTTTCAGGGATTTTATTTCTGTCTGTGATGGTTTTCGTAAGGTTTTGGTTTGATGTATAAGCGTGTACTTATCAGGGAGAATTAGAAACTTTACTGGACTAGGAATTGGGTTGTACTCAAATAAATATTGGCCTCAGAGCAGGGGGATAGGACATCTCAAGTGTTTCTGTTTGGATCTTTGCAGAAATGCCAAATGAGGAGAGACCATAGCGAACGGTGAATAGGGGAACACAGAAGCTAAGTACAGTATACCATATATATATATACACCATATATACAATAAAAGTATTTTTAAAGGGGATTCATGCTTAGATCAAGTCAGGTTTGCCATTTCATACAGCTTGCTAGGATTTCCAGAAGGCATTACACAGTTCCCTTTAAGCACAGGCTCTTATGGAAATGAGGCTTTGATGGGAAGGAGGGAGGATCCTTGCAGGTGTGGGTAGTTGCTTAAAACAAGAACATGTCCCTGAAGTATTAACTGGAATTAGGGTAAAATAATTAATAAAATAGATAATTACCCAAAGGATATTGGTACAGCGATGGTGAATAGCAGTAAGGGATGTTGCCTGCTGCTTTTTACACAAGTAAACTTGTGATTTTCTGAAATTGTTTCAGTGACTGGCGAGGTGAACCTTACAAAGCTACCAAACACTGAGCTGTGTCAGTGTAATCTACCACTAACCTGACAGTCAATAGATTTAAATCTCTCACACATCTCTGTGCCATTTATTCCCTGTTCACTTACAGAAATCAGGGAACCTGCCTGAGTCAGCCCCCCTGACCTGTTAGTGAGATGCCCACCACAAAACCTGAGACCAGCTATCCTAACACCCTGGAAATGTGAATTCTTTGAGAGTAAACTCTGCTGGCTTCAAGGATTTTGGCTCAGTCCATCTTTGCTGCTTTGCTGCTGTGGTAACCAAGCCAAGTGACCAGAAAAATTTGCTCCATCATTTTGTACCTATAAATTTCTCAAGATTCAAATAGCTGTGTGGGTTTGAACACCTTAAATGTAACCAGAGAGAAAACAATTTCAGACATATAATGTATGTCCAAGGGATTATCTGAAAGGAAGATTGAAAAGGAACGTGAATTAAACATTCACATCAGAGCAAGGGGTGAACAGAAGAAAAGTTGCTTCAGATTAGCCTGGTTAGAGGAAGAAAATAAACTTG
>VYZT01037835.1:0-15574 GCA_013400735.1 Pomatostomus ruficeps | reverse complement strand
TATAATGCGAGACATGCAAAGATACTCACTACAGGGCTGCTGGCAAAAGTCGCTGACTTCGGAATTTTTATTAACTGCTGCCTTGCAAGATTCAAAATAATCAAGACATTGCTGGACAGCTGCATTAATCTATAGAATAAAGCACAAAATAATAAAATACCTGATATTTCACAATGAACTCATTCTCTCTTGTATACAAGTACTGTCCTTTAACACAAGAACTTAAATATCCAATTCACTTCAATGACTTCATTTTTCAGTGCTTTGGATGGATTAACCAACAGGAGGCAAAATTTTACAGGGCTATTAAAATATATCACCATTATTATTACATTATCACACAACCAGCTCTATACACATAAAGACCATCTATGAGAAAGAGTACAGAGAACATGCAAGTGTTTTGAGAAGTCAACAGCAATCTGTGAATGTCCTATTGTTATTCCTGTGGAAGATTTTAAATTTCCAAATGTGAAAAACTTTGTCTTTTAATACACTTAATAAACTGTAGGTTTGGTTGTTGGGTGCTATCAGTGCTATTACTGTTCATTGCAGAAGTGATGCATTATTGTCACTGCATTATAATATAATCAAGGTATGTAACAGTTTAAAAATTATACGCATGGCTTTAGCAAGGCAACATAAAGCATATTGTTCTGGTTTCAGCTGGGATAGAATTAATTTTTTCTATTTTTCTATGATCTGAGAAGAATAGTTAGACTTATTATGGCTTGGAGCCACCAAGACTTATTCACACATGTAAATATACAGACATCTACAACTTAAAAAAAAAATAAATCAACCTTAATCAGATGTTTACCCTGTGCTTATAAATTAGATTACAGTACCCTGCTCATGGACTTTCTATTATAAACTCTGTTGGATGGATCATGCTTTACTCTATTGCCTGTTCTATGCATACAGATAAAAAAGATAAAGGTCTCTAATAGTTGTCTGTATCCTTTTCTCCCATCTGAAGGTTTTATCAGTCCCATATATTTTACATTTTGTATTACAAGATTGTATAAAATATAGCCAAAGTCCTGTTTATATGAATGGATCTCACATCTACATTGGTCTCATTGAAAACAATGAAACTTCCACCCCAGTAAAGAGATCTGCCCATACAAAATATATGATAGAATTAACACCTATATTACTAAATATATTTTCCCAGTTTGATTTATCTTGCTGACTTTGAACCACTAATGCTTCAAAGAATACAATAGCGAGTTTTTTAGCCTCCTTCTTTCTGTCAAAAACCCGAATTGAGCACCAAGTATTTATGGCATTTTTTCATGCACCATTTGCCATTTTTATGCATTTTTTAAAATAATTCTAAATATGAATGAAACATAACAAATTAAGAAATTTTAATCCTAAGTAAACACCTGCAATAAAATATCCAAATTCCCCTTACTCAGAGCTGACCATATACACTTCTTTGCATCTATCAATGATCCATTTAAGCAAAGAAAAATTAAAATTAAAAAAATAAAATCCAAAAGGCTTATCCAGCTGAACAACATGGAACATCTCCAACAAGAAAAAAAAGAGGAAAAAAACTGTCCAAACCACAAGGTGCAAAAAAAGACTAAGTTGCAAGTAAACTTGTCTTGTTAATTCACAGAATCATAGAATGGCCTGGGCTGGAAGGGACCTTAAAGATCATCTAATTCCAAATAATGCCATGGACAGGGACACCTTGCACTAGACCAGGTTCCTCGGGGCCCCATCCAACCTGGCCTTGAACACTTCCAGGGATGGGGTATCCACAACTTCTCTGGGCAACCTTTTCCAGTGTCTCACCACTCCCACAGCAAAGTTCTTCTTAGTATCTAATCTAAACCTACCCTCTTTCAGTCTGAAGCCATTTCTATCAATAAATTTTATTTACAGACTATTATTG
Source organism: Pomatostomus ruficeps (assembly GCA_013400735.1). Lineage (NCBI taxonomy): Eukaryota > Metazoa > Chordata > Aves > Passeriformes > Timaliidae > Pomatostomus > Pomatostomus ruficeps. Next base: position 13,665 of record VYZT01037835.1, on the reverse strand, counting down.
AATATAAAATGAATAAAGTATATTAATAGAAGTACTTACCAAGGATTTATATTTCCTTTCCAAAAGCCTAAATACCACTCTTCTGCTGTAATATGCATGCTTAAATGACAAAGAAGATGTAATGTCAACTGCAGATATGTTCTGGTTTTTAACTAAAAAGTAGAAAGTATCTCTGATTCTGTTCTTTTAGGCATCCTGTGTACAGTACATACCAGCTCGAGTAGGCCAGTATTATACTCAACTGAGACTTTTACTTGCAGTACATTTATGACAAAAAACCCCTACATCATTAGAAAAAAGTATAGTAGAACATGTAGCAAAACCAGAAAACCAGTAAGTACACTGAAATGCTAAATTCAGTGTTTTGACATTACCATGTAAATTCTACATTATAAGCTTGTAAATGATAGGCTGGAAGAAGCACTAATGTCCACTGGAAGTTAGCAAGTTGTGTGTAGTGTGTAATATATAACTGTTCTTTCATGCTCCTCACTTCTTCAGAAAAAATACTGGCATCTTTTCGTGGCTGTCAATCAATTCTACCAAAGAGACTGAAGTCACAAAGCACAGAAAATACCCAGAAATTTCATGAAAACTAGTAACTAAACAGAAATTGAGGTGGAGAGTAGTATTGAAAAGCAGTGGATATCAAAGTCTAAAAAAACCCTGCAGTTCCTGAATTACTGTTCTCAGTATAGGTTGTTATAGGACACAATAGGTCCGTGATGTAACCCAAACTTTCCAAAAAAATGTCAGACATGAACAAGTTCTGCACTGTTGAGTTGCCAGTTTTTTGCTTACCGTCCACTTCTTAAACCACACTGCTTTGATATCGAGCAGAGCCAAGAAGTGCACTGGACTCAAGAAATCTGGAGAGGCAGGATGATTAGGCTTGTGTTTTACTGACAAAAGTGACAAGGTACTCTCCACTACCTCTTCCATGTACCTTATGACACAAATAGGAAAAAATGGACAGAAAACATAAAAATCACTGAAGTCTTTCCACCAGTAATATCCAGAACAAACTTTTCATAACACCTTGTTCAGATAGATCATAAATATCAACAGCATTATCTTTAACTTGATCTTGTATGGGTATTAATTCTCTGTAATACCACAAATAAAACTAACATGCATCTATATTTTCCTAAGCTATTACATGCTTTGTTAAGTGCTAAATATTACGCTTGCTACACTTGCATCCAAATTAATTTTCAGTTCAAAACTACTTAGAACACTCCAAAAGCTAAGTAAGCAGCTTAACATGACTACTCCTATGTAACTTCCCTATTTTACTTTTCCCACCCTCTACTTTTATTTCCCGTTGTCACTGACCGGCCACTGTGCCTTTGCTAAAACTACATGCATCTTATTTTATGTCAGTAATTATTAAATTAAGAAACAGTTACAGGGTTTTGAAGGTGACATACTTTTCTGGATGTCGAATCCAGGAAGATGGTGCTTCCTTTTGGTACTCATTTAAAAGGCGAACCTGAAAACATAATTATTAAAATCAAAAAATAATTAATGCATGATGTTTCAGTAACGATAGAAAAGGTACAGAAAGTTCATTTATACCTTTTTAAGTAAACGATTTACATCTGAGTTAGATACATCCAGACCAGCTGAAATACGAAGAGAATATTCTCCAGAAAGAAAGTACAACTCCAAGTGTCTTGCTAAAAAAAAAAAAAGAGAAACAACGAAAAACCTCTTCACCTCCATGACAACAGTGGCAAAACAGACTGTCTTATACAGTCTTCATTATAAAACTTAACTGATTTTCAAAAAGTACATGACTCATGAAGTCTGAAATGTAATTAAATGCACATACCTAAACTTGTATAGACTTCCTTTGTCATATTAAATGGAAAAGAAGAGAAGGTTTTTGCATAGAACCTAAGAATTTTCTCCTAAGGGTGAAAAAACAAGCAATTTATTAAACAGTAATTAACTGTGTATTATAATTGCAAAATAATCAATATGTAGAGGCATTATTCTTAATATTACTTATTATTCATCTAGACATTTGTGCAGATGTTAAGAATGTTCTATAAAAATATACTTTCTGATCACAGAAATCCACAGTTCAAAGGCAATTTTATTCAAATACTTGAACTACAGCACCAATGCAAAGCCTCACTGAGTTACAAAGTAGACCAAGGAATATTACTTTTCCATTATGACTCCGTGACTCGTAATTATCACTGTTTTAAAAGAAATTGTAGAACTCAGGTGAAAGAGAATTATATGACAGCAGCTGGGGCAACTTTCCTATTTATTTGGTAAAGACTTTAAAATTTGAAGAAGAAGAAAAAAAGTTTAATTGACATAATAAATAATCTAAAAGTCATTTAGCAGCTGTCATTTTTTCTCCTCATCACTGCCTGTGTAATTTTACTACGTATCATTTTCTCATCATCATAGAGCATAAACCTGACTTGAGCAAGATACATTAACGTGATCTATTTTACAGAATAGTTTTGTCTATTTTTCTCTTAATGTGTCTTTTTGCTAAAAGAAATTCAAACATCTTCACTGCCATTCAAAGAAATGCAAATGAGTACTTTGGTGTCTAAAATCCTATTGAAAGCCTGTTGCAGTCCTTTAAACCAAAATTTACTGGAATCCTTTACTACTTCTGCTTCAAAAAACAATGTATTTAACTCATACACAAATAATAAAATGTCTTGGAGCCCTGCTGGACTACTTATAATATGTAGGTAACTTCTTACACCTCTTCAATACTCCTTTTTGTGGATGCACATCTGATAATTCGATACAAAACATTCCCTTACACTGAAGGTTGTATCAGGATCTGCCAGAGAGACTGTCAGATGCTTACGCAGACTTGGCCAGCTCTCGGAGCTCAGGATATCAGAGGCAGGGGCCAAGCACAGCGTCTGCAAAGCTTCTTGGCGAACCTGAAGCAGTCAAAAAGATAACCACCAAAAATCCATTCACAGCAACCTCTGAAATACGTAATTTACAAGTCAGAGGTGGGGGGAGGGAGGGAGGCAGGAAGGAAGGAACAGAGCCTGGCTGTAGAACAGATAAGGAATAACAAAATACTTATCTTCTGCTGTAATTTTTTATGGTTATTTAGACAACACTACATCACCGAGTGCGGAAAATGTGTGCATTCGAAGAAGCAATAAAACCATTTTAAACAGGTTTTCAATACTGGATGCAAGGTTTATGTCCTACTTTCTGCCTGTAATCAAATATTTTGTTATTGGGGAATATAGCTCTCTAAAGCTCTCAGCTAGGGGAAGTAGACACAGTTATTAGACATTGTGTTATACTGCTGAATCTTCATCAGCATTCTTAATAATTTCAAGTAACTTTTTTTTCTATTCATAGACAACTGCAATCCTTAGCAATTTACTTCATCTTACTGAAAGAAACTGTTGTATATTTTAATAACATTTAATGGCATCAGACTTTTCACCTGGTTTTCTAATAAAAGTCCATCAGAATGGTTGTACCAGTTCCTACTTACCCTGCCTTTTTCCACTGTCAGACAAGCCACAACAAGTCTTATCAAGACAGCACACTCAATTTGGTATTTTACCAAGCTTCAAAAATATCAGCAGCTGGTGCTGATGGTTGGTTAGAAACACAAATTAGTACTGCCACTGACATGACAGCAAACCTAACTTGGACTTTGTATTTTTTCATTTGGCAGCAGGTTGTTGGCAAATCAGTGGGCATCTCTCTCTTCTGACAGGGATAATTCAAAGGGCAACACAGAAGTTACCAAGAAGGACAAGGGAGATGTATACAGGACAAATAATGTTCAGTAACTTTATTTATCATAGAACATCTTTTTTTTTAAACTAAAAATGCCAATCTATAGCACACAGACTTCTAAAAAAAATAGGTACTTGCTGCAACACTAGTTTTTTGAATCAGATGGTTACAAACACTGAAATATTGCACTGCAGAATAGTTTCTTGCACTGACGCCAAGATACATGAACCAACAAAGACAAGTTTCCACTGAGGTACCTAGGAACTCTTATGAACATACAGGCTGTTCTCCAATGTGCCATAAACATACGTTTGTATTAACATTTCATTTCTGCTTTTAGACTTACTTCCTTGGGCTGAATAGGGTCAAGCCTTTCTGCAAGCAGTTGCAATTGTTCTTGACTCATGAATGCATAACTCTGTAATACATATTATAAAATGATCATTAGTGTATTTTATTAAACTGAACAGAAGAAGATTAAAATCATCAGTCTTTCTGATACCTAATTTACTTTTAATAATTAAGACTTCAACATTTATACTAATTTAACAATAAAGTCAACATTCCAAATGTTTTCTGCTGTTTGCCCGAAGTTAAACTTAAGATAATGGAATTACTATGATCTATTTTGTTTGCTTTCTTTCTAGGTTTTCTACATCTTCAAAAAATCCCTTATAATAATTTATTCAGCAAGCAATGTAGCATAGTAGAGTAGTCTGGAAATGAAATGTATGTTATTTGGCTTCTGAAGTAAAATCACAAAAATTAGATGATGTACTGCTCTTATAATTATCTTATCTTTTTCTATACCATACTTGGATAGGTACTTTGGAGCATATGGGCATCATATTAATCTCATCTAGCATATGATGCCTAAAGTAGCTAGCATAAGCTTAGTACTTAAAACTGAAAGAAAACTAAATAATTTGGATTTAGGATACAACAAGGATGGGGAAAATTCATCTTTCTCTAGAGCCATTCTCAGTCTCCACTGATAGAAACTTGACAATTTTGCAGTACGGTGCTTAGATCATAACATAGAGAGAAAACCCATGGTACTTGGTTGAAGGAGGAGTCGCTGTCAGAACAGTTGTCTGTGTAATAGCCACTCTGACGTTCCTTCTTTGCTTTACTGTCGAGCTCCTTATCACGCATCCGGTCTTCTTCAAACTTGTTAATCAAAGATTCTACCACAACCATCATGATATTCTTCAAAGCTTGCATCATTTCTCTGTACCTTCAAAGTAAAGATGACTTTAGTATTAAAGAACATAAAAATCACTATGCAAAAAAAGAAAAAAACCCACTACATCATGAATAACTTAATATGACATAATGCTAATTGGACTTGAACTCACTGAATTTACAGAAATTAATGAATACCAAATCCAAATCCAAATTGAGCAACAAAACACATATGTGCCTTACATGTCTCAGTTAATGATATTTTAAAATGATAATAAAACTCTTTTTTTTTCCCTTCCAGAACCATTCAATAAAATGCCACTAGCATAATTCTATTTTGGGATGTTCTTAAGAAAGAACAACATGAGCACCAAAAGGGAGGATCTGTCCCTGAGAAAACAGGCCAGTTCTCATCCTTATTACTGTTTGTTTCTTGTAGTTCAACATCCAATTTTATTTCTGCTACAAACCTTGAGCAGAACCAGTAGAAGTGAACACATTATCCTGATTCAAGATCTTGAGTACAGGTCATGCACACATAATAATTTTCTTTCAACAAAACCAGAGTTTTTCTAGTTTCCATAAATTGAAAAATAATATCCGCAGGGAACCAATTCAAAATTAAAAAATGCTTCAGAAAAACATCCTGTTGCAAAATGTTGATGTTTTATTTCAAATTATTTTTTACTTTAATGTTACAATTCTTTTACAGGAATCAAAGATAAAAATTATCATATTGTGCTTTAATATCCTCCTACATGTCAAACTAAAAATGTAAGATACACTGGAGTTTCTTCTACCAGTTTGACTGAGCACAAGAACCCTAAGGTACTGATCCTTGAAACAAAATTATACAAACAGCACAATCTGAAAAATGGTCATGCTAACATCTATTCTCCTGTTTTCTTATTTTGCAATATATAAAACCACTGATGCTAAAATCCTAAATACGTCAAAAACTTCACAGATTTGCTACCAATCTTTTTATGCAATCGTTCACAACCTTAATTCTAGGGTGAAACAAACCATGACAAACTGCAGTGTAGGGTGGCAATACCTGAACTGCTTAGCACTGATTTTGGTTACAGGTTCACAGTTGTTACTGGTTCAGAACTTATTTTTTCAAAACACGTTATAGAAAAGCGAAAGGAAGATGAAGACAAAGAAGAAACAGAGATGTGAATTACATGCATATACTCACTCTTTCGATTCACGGGTCTTCTTAGTAAGATGTTGGACAAGTGTGTCATAGCCAGATATTTCACCCTGATTTTGAGCAGAGGTACATTTTTCTGTTTCTTCTTCAATTGTAGGTCCCACAGCATTTTTAATGTATTGTCTAAGGTATTTCACAAACTCATAGCTGCAATTAAAATGTAAAATGCAAAATTAAATTGCAATATCTCTTTGACTTCACCATGAGACATTTTCAAGATTGTATCAACAACCACTACCTTCTCTCCCAGCAGGTATGTTACTCTGAGTTAAGAGTTTATGACTTGCATAGAAATAAACATCAGGAGTGTAAAATAACACATTAACATTTGATTTTCTTCTATATGGTCATTATCAGCATATTGTAGGGAAAAACAATACCAAATAGAAGAAACAAAACCAATAGTTAGTTTACCAAATAGCACAATTTCACTTTCTGCTTCTTCTAAAAGTAAAAATCCACTCAGACAAAAGGTTAAGGTTTTGTAGGCAAAAAACAAAGGCTATCAAGAAATTTCAAACTTAAAATTCCAAAAGAAACATTCCTTGTAGCACTCTGTTTTGGTATTATTACTTATGCACTATACATACAAAATTAGAAGATACACAGAAAACAGAGTTTATAAATTAAGAGCATGTGAGAATACCTGTGGCTTATGAAATTCTATGTGTCCTGACAATACACAGATCTCAAAGTGACAAAACAGCTATCTGTGATTACACAAATACATTAAATTCAAGGATTTTGAACTTTGCAGTCTTACAATCAGATACCCACAGACATGTGCTAAAAGAATAGAATAATCAGAGGGAGATTTCAAACTAAAGACTCTCCCTTGGTCCTCCAACTTTGTATTAGCTACTGAAACTGCTAAAGAGTACTGCTCAGAATAAATCAATTTTTCTTTTCAGCTAGTTTTCTGATTTGTATAAAGGGCAAGGCAAACAGAAACACACAAAGAAATAATCATATATTAACAGTAGATGCATCATTTTATTTTCATTGTATAAAATGTAATGTGCAACTACTTGATGTTAACTTGGATAAAAAAACCCAAATAACAAACAACAAAGCACAGAAAATTGTATCATGATAGGTGCTTCCTCACTGGATTGCCTACCTTAGGTTCCATCAGGTATGTCAGTATTTTTCTTTTCCCCTACATTTCCATTCTTGGCCTCAGTGAAAGTAACAGAAATACATCTCAGAAACGATGCAAAACATGTTTATTTCTGTTTTCATTTGTGAAATTTCATAGAGCTCTCCATTGTATGAAAGCTTTCATGAAACTGTCTCCCTTGTTTTATAAGGGCAACATTTACAGGGTATGTGTTTTTGCAGTGACTCCTTCACTCTGAAATATACAGCACCTATTCACACCACTACTTTTATGTCTGATGTTCTAGTCTTCATCTTCTGCATTATTCTTCCCCCTTGGAAATGTTTTGTAACAATTGTGTGTTTCAGCAATGACAGCACTACTACTTCACAAGCACAACCAATTCCAAATGATGTGGTAGGGCTTACAAAGGAATCACGCTTGGGGTGGTGTCAAACACACCTCTAATGTAACAGAAAACATGCTACTTATGTAGTTTAAAATCTTGATGTCTACTACTGCACAGAGGTTTTGTACTTGATTCAATTTTCCTTTTTATTAGCTTTCTGAGACTGACGTGCGTCACAAACAAGACAAGAATACCTCCAGAAGTATTCCAGTACAAGACAGTAATGCTCATATTCTGTATTTAAAGATCACTTGATTTTCCATTAAATGCAAATTAAAACTATTCTCATGAAAAGAAAGTATCTTGGGGATCACCAATTTTATAACATACAAGAAAGAGTAATGGATGTCAAAGTTTCACTGTTGTAAAAGCAAAAGCTATATAGGCATTGCTTCAACCCTTATAGACTTTACTCCCTCACCCTGGGTATTCTATTCTGTTCTCAGAAAAAATGACACAAATCATTTCTTTTTTTTTTTTTTTTTTTGTTTGAGCTTTATTGTACATATCTTCTTTCAGAATTGCAAGTATCTTTCAATTTTGATACATTTATAACCGGATTCTTTTACTCTCATGCTTGTCACCCAGTAACCTTATTACTGAAAATGCACAAGAGTACAAACAACAGTGTAATCCAAGTTTTAATAAAAACTAAAACTGAACTAAAATATGTTTTAACGAATCTTCAGAACACATACAAGTTTCAAAGTTTTAAAATTACAGTGAAATTTTAGATAAACCCTAGTTCTATTTCACTTATTTATTTTTACCTAACTCCTACCACTGACAAGGCAATGCCAATATGCAGGTAAATGTAAGAGAATGTAAATAGTGCCACTTCTGAAAAAGGTGACAGGAAACCAGCTTTCTCAGAACAAGTCAGGTCACAGAGCTCTGTTCTTTATTAAAATGTCTTCAGGTCATGACAGCTTGATATTCTTTTGGCTTATCATAAAATGTGTACTAAAAATCTCCCATGTAGTAAAACACGAATCAAGTTATAATGTCATGGAAAGGAAAGAGGAGCATGGGATCTAGAAACGTCGACTGCATGCAAGTGAGGTCCCATTGTCAACTCTGATTTTACAGAAGTGTGATGGGGATATATTTCTGCTTTACTTAAAACAAATTAAAAGCATGACTACCTGATAGGATAGACATGTTGAGTAGTATAGGCCAGAGAGAACAGTAAAATTTGGAAGTCAAATGGCCCTCTGAAAAAGTACTCCATTTTGCAAAACAAGATGATGTTGTCTAGCAGGTGTCAAATATACTGAGAGCCTTCAGTGACTACTTCTTCTAGCTCTTTTTCATGTGTGTATTTAGCACATCACATGTGCACCTTCATCAGAGCTTTGTAAATTCTTCTCTCACAAAGAGCTCATGAATCACTACTACAGTAAAAATATATTAGCAAGAGTGGAGGGGGGAAAAAAGCAAACCAAGAAAATGGCAACATTTCTTTTATTCTTTAAATTATTCTTAAATCATCTGAAAGTTGATTAGTGACAGGAATGCCTATATATGTATAAATACACACACATTTACAAAGCTATTTAAAGTGTAGATATTTCCCAGGAATAACACAGTTTAACACATACCAACTTCTTCAAAAGACTAAAAATAGCAAAAGTATTTTTACTTGTGAAAATTCTCATCTGTTTCCTCCAAATGCAAGAGAATTTCTTCTGCACATTCTACTGACGGGGCTCCAGTGATTTTTTCCTTCACACTCTGCAGCAACTGTCTAAGCATAGACTGTAAGACAGCTTCATCTTCACTTGTAAAGTGAGACATCTGTAGAAAACAAATAGGAGAATAAGAAGCTCTCATAATTGTGTTTTTCCTCAAAATGCTAAGAAAATCACAAGTCCCATAAATTCTCACTTTTTTTACTGCTATCAACAGGATTTTCCATCAAAAGACACAATCACAGACAGGAAATATTTGATAGAGCTTATCTTCAGACAAACTGAAAACAAAACAATCAAATCAGTTTCAATCAAACTCCTGATATTGTAGCATAGTATTATTAAAGGAGATATTACATTAAGAAAAGCCTGAATATTCCTATTTGTACTTGCTTGAGAACTTGCCCATCATGTAGGCACAAGACCACACCATAAGCAAAAAAAAGAAAAAGGGGGGAAAGTTTTCCAGATGTAATGACTTTATCTTGAGAAGAAAACTTTGTAAGTCTCTCACCTGCTTCTCATCCACCATAAATACCCAGTTCTGAGAGCTATTGCTGTGCCCATGACTGAAAGTGCTGTCAGCTTTTACAAGGGCCAGGTGGAATTAACTGGACTGTTAAATTCCCCAGTGCTAATCAACTTCAGTGACCTGACAGAGTCCTGTCAAATTAAACTGAAACTGCTGGGAAAAACTGGGAGGAGCAGAAGCAGTGAGAAACTGGAAACATCTCTCAAGTTCAGAAGACAGACGATTAGTTAAATTTTCAAGGGCTGCAAAAAAAAAAAAAAGGCAAAAGCTCAATTTTGATCTTGATTAATTAATGGCTTAAAATCGTTATATGCCATGGAATACTTTCAAATCTCAGTGGTAGTTCTAGCTTGTATATTTCTAGTCTACTTAAGGAAAAATTTCTTAAGAGACATTTGACTTTTTTGAATTAAAGACTCGCTAAGGACCTGTGAATAAACAATACACACACACTTGGAAGAGACAATATAGTAAATTGTTTAAGAATCAAACAGTATCAACCAGCCAAAAAAAACCCCCCAAAGTAAAAAAAAACACCAACTGTAACTGTATAGCAGCAGCTGGAAGAGTTATCTTTCATGAAAGGTAACAATTCATCAAGTTAGCACTTCTCTGTGGTAAGTAGTACAGTTGCTGAACATTTTACTTTGATCCAATACAATTCAATATTAACTCAATCATCTTAGCAGAAATTTCATTAAACTAAATTCAGAGCAAACAAACAAACAAAACACCCCAAATCCCTTGCAATAATCTTAACTCACTGATTTGCAGCCCTCTTTCTCATAGAATCTCAAGATACTTAATCAAAGTCAATGCATTTTTAGGTCTATACAAACATTAGATAAAATCCTAATCCCCTGGGGGGAACAAAAAACAAACAACAACAACAACAACAACAACAAAAAAAGAAAAAAAAAAAAAGAAAAAAAAAAAAAAAAAAAAAAACACCACCACCCCAAAAACCCCCAAACACCTAGTATTTTGATACAACTAGGCATTTTTAAAAGTGCAAGGTATCCAGATATTGGCTGACAGTTCAGTGCAAAGTCCCGCTCAGATTATTCGTAGAGAGAAATCATGAGAATATCGCAGCTTCACCTCCGCTGTGCCTTGAAAAGTCTTACCTGACTTATGTAATCACTAACTAAGATACGTATCTGACATTTCATTTGTAAAGGTTTGTGGTTTGTTGTGCTTGGGTTTTTGGTGATTCTTGGTTTGGGGGTTATTTCCCAGCAGGCATATCTCCCATTCTGTTTCCAGGTAACATTTAAACGGTCGTTTTCTCCCTAAAATACAACTCTACCCAAAGCCCAGTTTGGGTAGTCTTTTCAAGGTCTCGGCATCGTCCCAAAATGCAAATCCAGCCCCACAACCCAGGGGACCATTCAGACGCGGCCTGTTGTTTCCAGCACTTATCCTTACGCAAGCCTTCGCCTGAGCAGGGAGGCAATAAGCAAGGGAGAACAGCTCCCAGAATGCGAGCAGGGCGAGAATTCCTACTCCTTTTTACCGCCCGTCCTTCGGCTGCGCACCAGTGCTGGGCAGCACCTAGGATTCCCGGGACAACCCGAGCACGAGGAGGGCAGCGGGTCTCTTCCCAAGCGTCGGGAGAGACTAAACCTGCCCAGATACTTCCCTCAGCTATCGCTGACAGTGCGGACGGGCTCTGCCCGGGCACCTCGGATGCGCTCGCCCCACGCACCCACTCAGCTCCGCCACGCTCCCCCCGCGCGGGGAGCCCCGTACTCGCAGTCCTGGGGCCGTGTCCCGGGCCGGCTCCCTGCCCAGACGCCGCGCCGCCCCCCGGCCCGCCGGGATTCACCTTGGCCGGCCGCGGCCCTTGACAACCGCGGCGCCGCCGCCGCCGCCGAGTCTCGCCGGGCCCTGGAAACACCGCGAGAGGCCGCGGGGCCGCCGGCGCCCCGCCCGCCGGGGATGGCGCTGCTGCGGTAGCCGTGAGGCTCCGGGGAACGGGGCTCCGGGGAGAGCGGCTCTCCCCGGATGGGATGTGTTTGCCGATAAGGGTCACCCCAGCAGAGCTCACGGAGCACTCAGCTCTCCCTGGCTTCAGCTCCTCTCTGTTCAGCCCGGGGTGGTGGCCCCCAGCTTTCCCGCTGAAGTCAAAGGAATGCAGTCACGCCATTATTCCAAATTTACATCATCGAGGAGCGGATTGTTTCAATAAATAAAATAATGAACGGCCAGGAATTTTTCAGTTCTCTTTAAACTCCATTCCCTCCTGTGATGAAGGAAATACTACAAAAATATCAAATAGTATTTTTTCTCTCCAACAAATAAATGCATAGCAAAAACAGCACAAGCAGTTTGATATGAAATAATTTATTTTAGTTCAGCCATAATAAAACATAATTTAGTTAAAGTAAACATAATGGTGTTTGTCAGTGCTTTTCTCCTTCATTTTTGTAATGATTCTGATGGTGGGTGATGCTAATTAATCTTCCATGAGGACTTGTTCCTTTAACTGGACCGGTATCCCCTTCAGTTAATACAGCTCTAAGTGTGGGGATCCACTTGCAGAGTAGCAGTAGGAACGTAAACGGCAGTATTTCTATTGAAAAGGGATGATTCAGGAATTGAAACATAAACCCATCTCACTGCCAGCTCTGAGAAACAAGGTTTTGATCAGTTGCAAGAGAGTTGCTGTGACACCTTTAACATTGAGCTCTTCAGTCCTTTGAAGTGGCCAGTGCCCGCAGGTATCCAGGAAATAAAGCTGGTAAAATTGTCTGCTGACTGCTGCTTGCAAAGGGTCTCCAGTAAACTCACCAGGGTCCTGTTAGCTTGGCCATGCACCCTCCCCATCTTTTAAGTGCACTGTTTGGAGTGGGCTACAAGTGACAGCAGCTTATTCCTCATCCATGCCAGGCCCTTCCTTCAGAGGCAACCGAGTGGTTTGCTTCTTTTCTGTCCCCACACCGAGAGGTGCTGTGGCGCAACACTTCTAATTCCTTTATCATTTCACAAACCCTGATTCAAGTGACAGCATCTCAGTTTCATACCTGATAAGGAATAGAAAAAAAATCAATGAACATGGTGTTCAGCATTCCTAGTCCTTACTGAAAGAGCCTCTACTTTAACAAGCCTTCCCTATCTTATAAAACACCTTATAAGAGAAGTTCCTAGTGGCATCACAGAAAGATGTCATTGTGATGCCCGTGGTGTTTCTGAAATCCTTCAATTCCTTTCTACCCTCTCCCACCTTCTGTATTTCATCCAGCTTCTTTAACCAGGTTTTGCAGCCATTGGAACCTGGAGTCCTTTCTCATTAACAAAGATGGCAGGCCTCAGATGTCATTGGCCATTATTATTAGGATGCACCCAGGAAGACACCCTCCGAGGGTGATACTCCAGAGGGAACACTATTCTGAAGTACATTATGTTTACATGGATGGATGTCTGTCACATGAGAGAGGTTACAATCACTGTGAAATCGTTCATGTGGATTTCACACTGGTGAAATGCCACTCTCTGTTCTACTATTACCAAGGAATTCCTTCTCCTTGGTAGAAATATTCCAGATCTTCTCTCTCGGTTATACAAACAGGAAAGCCTGCCTCCTAACCCCAGTTCAGGAAGGCCTGAGATACAAATAACTCTTCATGAGATCTCAGCATTGTTAGAAAGTCACAGTGCTGGCTTCTATAATTTTAGAAACTTAAAAGAAACAACAAGTACACAAATTCTTAGAATGTGTAGCATATAAGGTAAGCAGAGTTTCAAAATGTTAAACGTTTGTTGTAGTTTTAGTAGAGG
>VYZT01037831.1:0-19773 GCA_013400735.1 Pomatostomus ruficeps | reverse complement strand
AAAAAAAAAAAAAAGAAAAGGTATAACAAAGCCAGACTGCAGTGGAAGACAAACTTCTGACTTACTAGTATTTGGACAGAACAGTGTAAACATTAACGCTCCAGTCTCTGCTCACTGTCAGAAATTTTCCTCCATGTCTCTGTCTTATATTTCTACCTTTTGACCACATAACGAGGTTGACTGGAGCAAATTACATTTGATGGAGATTTTTGTCTGACTTTGGAAAATACAGAAAAGGTTACATTGTCCACCGTGACCCTAGAAATCTTTGATTCTGGCTTTTGACCTAAACTTTTTGATCTCAAAGAGTGATATATTAAGAACACTGATGAATAGGAAAGTATAGGTTTAGGTTAGTACTGCTACCAAGTAGGATATTGGCTGGTGTTAATTAGATCTCTGATGACATTTTCTACACTGATGAGTTTCAGCTCCTATGAGAAAAATGTCCATGGATTTTGTTAGAGCATTCCAGCTCCCTCCTCTTGATTTCCAAGACATTCAACACATCTTCTGCCACACCTCAGCTGTGTTCGTGTGAACAAACGACTTTGTATCATCTTCCCAACAGGTGACTGAACGTGGAAGCTCCAAATCAAGAATTTCTTGGATTTTCAGCATGAAAGCCAACCAACCTCCATCTTATTCACATATCTTTGCTCACCTTTATTCCATCATCTTACAGTCAGTCTGAATAGGCAGACAGCTGACATAGAGGATTTGATAACCTCTTGAAGAGAGAAAGTGTTTAGGGATACAACAGAAGAAATCCTAATGGCTATGAAAAGTGTTGTGGCTTTTTCAGACATACCTACCTATAGCATACAGTATCTTTGGACTAAGATTTCTGCTATACACTTGCATTTGAATAACCTGTTTACCACAACAATATTAAAGACAGTGATTTCCAGTCTTGTGGTATTATTCTCTGACATTATGTGTGACAATTAGGTATTCTTAAGCTGAACTCCAGTGCAGCAAGATGATGGACATCTCTTCTTAGGTGGCTCAAAATTTCTGAGACAATATTTTACTTTAATGAAATCATTGATTATCTTTAATTTAGGATTTTTGGCATAATTCACAAGGTCTTCTAAATAGCCAGGATTTTAAAAAGTCAAATAAAAACATGATCTGTTAATAGCAACAAAATGAATTTGTCATCTCTTTTCATGAATATGAGGAAAAACTGCAAATTACTTGCTGGTCTATTCAGCAAATTCATAATTAACCATACTACTCACTTCTAGAAGGCAGGAATAAAGTCTAACAAAATATTATGGTCCCTACAGACAGAGCTTTCACAGAAACCCAATGGAGAGAAGGGAGAGTCGAAGGGCATTATTGATAGTTGCTAGGACTACTAATTCTTCCATAAGACTGGAGAACAAAGAAGAGGTGAGAAGCATTTTTGCTATCAGATACTTATTTAACAACTCTAGCAAAGAGCAATTCTCATTCACGTCATCTGCTTCTGCTGTGAGAGTGGCTCTGAGAATGCAGCCATGGGGAGGCCTGTTTTGATCAAGTCCGCTGCTTTCCCTTTCAAAGCGAATGAGATAATGTGGCTGTGGAACAGCACCTTTTAATCAGAGCAGTGGGATTCCATTGAAATGTAGTACAATGCAGCTGCAAGTTACTATTTCTCTAAAGCAGGTGTACACTTCTCCTTTTGAAACTCTGAACACAGCCTATGTCCCCATATCCCAAACTAGGCCTCAGTAGAACCATGCTCAGCGTTACCTTTTACTATTTGTCCTTTTGTCTCATTTTCCTTCTGTGCAAAAGACATTTAGATATGTGCCAAAAATACCTTTCACTAACACTAGTCAAATGAATTTTGGGTTTGAGGTTTTTTTTGGTAGCAGAGGAAGGCAGGTTGAAAGTTAAATCAATTCCTTGCCTCATATGCCCTTATAGTTAGTTTCATCTTTATAACTTAGAAGAATACATGGTAGAGGATTGTGTTATTAAGTAGGAGTAGATGTTTTGGGAAAAAATGAACCAATTGACTGATGTTAACCCCTACATAGGCCTGTGCTCTCTGTTGCTTGTTAATAAATGCTGTACTGTTAGCTATGTTTTTGTATACATGGCATAACACATTAATTAGCTGTAGCTGATGCAGTTATGGACAGTATAATGATCACAGCTTCTGGAAGTCTGCCTAGAAATGAGAAGGTAGTAGCTACAGAGATAAAATAGAAAAGTCCAGAAATGTCTTCCAGCTTGAATTCAACCAGTGCAAAAAGGAATGATGGCCACACTATACATCTTAGTCCCTTTTGGAGTTGAGTTTTAGGATTCCCTTTCAGGGAATGGAAACAGGATGGACCTTTCAGATGTTATGGGCTTAAACTCAGGTGACCTGACTACTTCTTCTGCTGATTTGTCTTGCACAAGGAAGTTTCACATGAGGCATCTTTCTCTGTGTGAAGAGGGTGACTTACTGCACAGCTGGTGGTTTCTGCAGTCCCTCAGGTATGAAGCACAAGTCTAGTACCAGCAACACAGGCTGCAGCTTGGGACTGCAGAATCAAAGGAATAGAAACTAGTGTGCACCATTTCCATTGTCATATGAAGGGCAGATCAATAATTTCTCATCTCTGTAGAATGACAAACGCGTTGCAGCAGCCTTCCCTGAGTTTCACACCCCCAGCAGCAGAAAATGGTTCTTTACCTAAGAAATTTAACAGCATAAGATTTTTATCATGAGAGCTATAAACTCCAGTTGTGCTTTCACTTAAATTTATGGCTGAAAGTTTAGAGACTAATAGAATGGAAAACATGAGTGTCTCAAACTTAAATTAGAGAGCTGGCCTTCACAGCTGGGAGTTCAGAAGAAAATCTCTATTTAAACAAGTACAGCAATGATGTATAACATATTCTTGTAGTAGGTACTCACCATCTCTTTAAACAGAAAATTTAAATGATCAATCTATTTGGAAAAAAATAAAGGAATAAGACAGTGATGTACAATCATTTCAATATGTTTTTTTCAGCCAGGGGTGGACATTGGTGAGATCTTCTTAAGAAACAGGTGGGTTACAAAATCTTTGAAGTCAAGAAAGCTGTTACATTCACTACAGTGTATAAAACTACATTTTCAGTTAAATTGAAGGATCTGTTGAATATATTTTATTAAAAAGCATGAGGAGTCATGGGAGTGGGAATGTATTGAAAATGAAACAAATGATCTCTCATGAAAATGCAGTTTTGGATTTTCTTCTGGGAGTGTAACAGCTTAGAAACTTGTATTAGACAGTGGATGCTTCAGCCCACACACGGGATCTCAGCCTCATCCAGATATTCCACAAAGGAGGACACTTAACTTCAGATACCAGCTCAATATACCCACAAGAGACCCACAGGTAATAGCTCTCAGTTTTAAAAGTCTGTTTGCCATGAGGCAGGGTTTAGAAAAGAATACTTCTTTCTTACAAAGCTTGTATTGGAATTTTGTATGTTAAATTAACATTATTCATTGGGGATTTTTAATTTGAGTTTCTACAGTCTCTGTATTATATAATTTTTATTAGACTTCCAGTTTACTTTGCCTTCATCGCACCTCTGAGCCTCAAATGCTATGACTGTTACTTGAAGATTCTATCCCAGTGTAAGTCATTTTATGACACAAGTGTAGGAAATAAGAAGAAACACAAAATGAAAAACATTTAGCAGAATACATCTAAACGATAACAGATGGAAAGGAAATAGGTAAAATTAAATGTAAAAAATATGAGGCTCCAACTCCGCCTTATTCCTGAAAACTAAGCCTATGTTTGATTAAAGAAAGGAACTGCTTATAATGAAAGAAAAAGGGAAAGATTTTTCTGATTGAGCTTGGTACCAAAGTTTCAACTAGTGACTAATTTCTTAAACAGGCAAACTGGAGGGTAATAGATCTAGCATATTTTAAATGCATATTTCAAGATGGAATGAATTGTCTTCTTTATGTACAGATTTTTTAAAATCACTTATAAAGAAAATCTGGGGGGCTAGGTCAGATTTGGGTGAAAAATTTTAAAGTGACAACATTAAGACAGATAAATTGTGTCCAACCCTTTCAAATATATATTAATGACAAAACGAAGTGGAATATTTAGTAGAAGACATTTTCAGAATATGCTTTAGAGAATCACAGAGTATCCTGTGCAGATATCTAGACTAAAACAGAGTCTTAAAATCTGATTCAAAATCGAGTGTAATCAGTGAAAAAATTTGAAATAGTACCAGTTTCAGATAAATGACAAGAAAAACTCTTATCACTTCAAAAGACATTTAAAAGCATCCTTTCAACTCCCAGTAGAAATTGGTGCTGAGTCCTACTAGATTTGGTCTTTTTCTAAGGACTTGCATTTCTACCTCCTTCTTCTCTTCTCCTTCCCATTCTCAGTCTTTCATGCCTCAGCTTTATACCTTTCAGTGGTTCCCACTCAACCACATCATATTCTTTTTTTCTTGCCCTTTCCTTCCTATTTTAATTGATATTTAAAAATACTAATTTGCTTCTGTTCCTAAATTATTAATTTTTTTTGTTTCTTTTACTAATTTCCAAATCAATTTAGAAGTCAATAATTTCAGCTTGGATTTACTCCAGCAGTTCCATCATCTCTTAATCACATAATTCCACTAAGGCATTTATCTCAATCTTTTATCAATACTGTAAAGAGGCTTCCCATAGATGCACACACCATGCAGATATAGAGAGTTTTTAAATTCCATCATTTATGTAGTCAGTAGGTTTTCCACTTCAGATATGAAAACAACAGAAATTTCAAGCACATATTTAAAAGTAAGCTAATTTCAGGACTTTAGTACTCCAGTGCTGCGGTGCGTTCCAGGGAGGGGGCACCAAGCATCCGTCTGCAGCTTCAGGGGCTGTCCGGGCTACTCTAAGGCACGGGTGGGCTGGCGAAGTTCCTGTAGGGGTTCACCTCGTCCACCGATGTTCCAGGCACGCCGAAGGAGAAACAGGAGGAGGGGTTTCCCAGATGGTTTATTTGGCACTGGATTGTGCCGGGGAAGCACTAACACAGTGCGTTACAGATACATAACTATGGNGCCAGAGCACACCGCAACACTCCAAAGCTAACTCCATTGCATCAAAAGACCATTTCCAGTTAAATTTTAGGACAGACTAACCCTCTACACAAACATGCACATTTTCCTCCCTCCAGAAAAAAACCCCACAGTGTAATGGGACCAAGAGGGCAAAGAAATCATGGAATGTAATTTATTTCTAGAAGAGAGTCCAAAAGATGGGCAAACAGAAGCCTACTAGCTGCACTGAAACAAATCCTCTGCTTCCTGCAGTACAGCAAGGGAGCTTTTCAAATACCTGTTACTGCTTTATATATTTCTATGGGAATTCCAGGAAATACAAAGCTGTCCATTTCCAATAAAATTCTACTTTCTATCCTCTCCCCCACTTTTTTCCCTTTCTCCCACCACTTTTTCTGCACATTTTTTTTCTTAAAACAAAAAAGGTGCTAACAGCTAACAAATAGTCATTTCCTCTTATTTTTTAAAAGACTGAATTTTTTTTTTTAATAACAGTGTGAACAATTAAAAATGCTTCCTACACACATGCTTTAGCATATATGGTCTTTTTTTTTTCCTGCTGAATTGATCCCAGGACTCTAACACATAGGGACAGATCCCACAGAATGCCACTGTTCACACAGTGATGACGTAAGAGTGGGAAGATATACCCATAGAAGTGTAATTTGAATTATTAGTTAATAAATCGACTTTTAAAATGTGTATAAGAAACGTATATTTTCAAAAGCAAATGAAGTACTTAATAAAGTGACAATTTACTGTTCTGTGAAGTCCTCTCTTAATTCACATAAAACCACAACATTTAAAAATCAGACAAAATTAAGTTTACCATAAAGATAATAGTTCAACATTTGAGTGTAGCTATGCTAGATTACTTGGCTGCAATTTCCAAAAGATATGGCAAACACCAGTAGCTCTAATGTTTCTTTTCATGAGTCAACAGCCATATATCACAAGGCTTGCTTCACATATACCAAAGCAATTCAATCCTCTCTTAGGTCTGGTTTAAACCAGTCATCTAGAAAAGAAGGATCTTATAGCCCACTCTGATACTGCTGAATGCACAGAAGAAATTTTTCATGGAATTGTTATATCTAGCAAAGAACAGTAATTCACTGAGATAGAACAAAATAGTCATCCAACCTGGGGATTAAACCTCAAAACTGACACCAGATTTTCATTCATTAATCATACCCTGTTTTGAAGATCTTGACAGCATTTCATCTTTTCTGCCTTGACTGAATAGTGATTACAAGGTCCCTATGAAGTAATTAAATGTCATGTACAGTAGGTTTCACTCAACCAAAGAACAGTCACTATTCTTAAACTTTTTTCAACTATTCAGATAAACAACTTTAACCAAAATTCTGATATTGATTCTGTAATTACTTTAATATTGCATACCTATCAAGCTGGGAAACATATAAA
The DNA here is from genome assembly GCA_013400735.1 of Pomatostomus ruficeps. Classification (NCBI taxonomy): domain Eukaryota; kingdom Metazoa; phylum Chordata; class Aves; order Passeriformes; family Timaliidae; genus Pomatostomus; species Pomatostomus ruficeps. Next base: position 13,281 of record VYZT01037831.1, on the reverse strand, counting down.
AGCTTTCCTCTTAAAGGGTGAACAGGTGAGCATAAATAAGAATTTTCTCTGCATTTATCTTTGTATGAATCTCCCAAGAGATCAGACTTCCCAATTCCACAGTTTCCAGCTCCAAACTCAGCATTAATATCTTAAACATGGACATATTTGTATAAAGTGGTTTGCAATGGGTTGCATGTTTCATCTTAGACATAAAATTAATACATCTTTGGATCTTGAGTTCCAGAGCAGGATGATTTATTAATTTATTTATTTAGTAGCTCAATAAAACATTCAAAGGGCTTATCACAAGTGGGCAGCTTGTAGAGATTGACATGATCCTAAGGCTTTCAATACTCAAATTTACTTTGTGCTAGCCACAGGTGTATAAGAACTGCAATTTGTGTAAGCCCCAAGAGAACTAATTATGTGTTAAGAAGAATGCACATTTTACTATGTAGCATACAATACAAAAAAAATTACCATGCATCAGGTTTTTGAGAGACAGAACTTTAGGCAGGTAATAGGTATAGTTGTGCACAGATTTATTCTGAAATGAACTCCCTTGAAGGCTTATCAAAAGTAATACTTTTTAAAATTTAAATATATCTTTTTTACAGTGTAGAGTTTTGCCTCTGAAAAATTCTCTGAATTCCACTACTATAAGAAGGTCTTTTACAAAGTCTCAAGCTTCAATAGACAATTAATTTTGTGTATTTTACTGGCAATATTAGCCAAAGATTAATTTTACAAGAAATCAAAAGCTCTTTATTGCAAAGCCAGTGTCCAATGACTGCTTGAAATATCTTCATGTAGAGAATTATTGCATAATGTCATATTATTATGAGATAATATTATGAGATGAAAATTTGTCCATACTTGTGGTGGGTTGACCTTGGCTGGATGCCAGCTATTCTCCAGGCTGCTCTATCACTCCTCTCCCCAGCAGGACAGGAGAGAGAGAGAAGATAGAAAAATACCCTCATGAGTCAAGATAAAAGCAGTCAAAACTAAAAGATTTCTTTTCTACTTCCCAGCAGGCGATGTCCAGCCATTTCCCAGGAAGCAGGGCTTCAGTAGACATGGAAACTGCTCTGGAAGACAGACATTAAAATAGAAAAAGCTTTCCCCCCCTACCTTTTTCTCTTAGGTTTGGTTGCTGAATAGACATCCTATCTATGAAATATCCCTTCAGTCAATTTGGATCAGCTGTCCTGGCTATTTCCCCTCCCAAGACCTTGCCCACCACCAGCCTACTGGTGGGAAGGTGAAATGCTGGAGACACAACACTGATGCTGGGCCTGCACTGGTCAGCAGTAACCAAAATACTGGTGTGTTACTCTTCTGGCTACTGGTACAAAGCACAGCTCTGTGAGTGCTCCTGTGGGGAACACTAACGCCATCTCAGACAGACCCAATACAAAATTCATGTGGTCATCACTGTTATAAATAAGTATAATTTAAATGTATGATAATTGTGTCCTTAGGAATTAGCACTGTACAACACTGAATTTCTTAACAGTTTTCCATTTTCTTTTGCTTGAATTTTGTCTTGATATGTGTGTAAAAGTGTATTTATTATTCCATGGAAGATTTGAATTAAGGATTTCAGAAAGATTTGTCTATTTTCACAGAAAATCTGTGAATGATGTGGAGATGGCACGTAGAAGTACAGGTTGGATGCAAAAATGCATAATATGGTCCATGGTAGTGGAGATCAATGAAGGAAAAAAATACGTCCATTTAAAAATAGCCTGCTTATCAGAAAATGTTTGCATGAAAACTGTTTCAGAACAAGAATGTTAATATGTTCTGAGAGCAGTCACCAACCTGGATATGTTGGCACGAAAATGATCTACAGTTCTGAAAATGCACATTATGAAGGAGCAAGGAGAGAGAAATCTGAATCTAGCTCTTAGGCTTGTAAAAACACCAAAAGGTTTTCATGTCATTCACTGTGTTCATGGAGTTCATGTCAATGTATTCTTGTGTCCTGTCTGAAATGTTCAGTGGCTATAAAAGTCCATGGCAATCACAAGTCCACTGTTTGAGCCAAAGGTCTTCTACAGAATACTATAATCAGTGGGCCTAGACAGATAATCCCTTTCTAGCCCATAAAATCAAGGTTTAGCTGACAGCATGTTTTATTTCTCACTATATTTTTACTGAAGATGTCCTCTAGGTTCATTTAGTAACAAATCTAGCTTGGATTTCCTTACTAGGAAGTTGTCTGCGTTCTGAGAAGCACTGAATACTAAAATGCAACATATAAATATAGGCTTACTTGTGGCTGCTGTTGAATAAAAATTGGTCATTCTGATGCTTGTCCTAAAATCAGGAGCTAAAGCCATGAAAGTTCATTTTGGAAGGTATTCTGATTAAGAGGCTGACATTAAGACCTGCAGTATCTGGCTATCCATAAATGTCATGGCATTGTAGCTGGTCATGACTGGAACTGACTTCAAATACACGGTCTTTAATCAGAGGTAAATACAGCAACTAAAAATATCCCATCAGAAATCTGGGGAAATTACATACTGTCACATGCCTTTTCCAGTCTATCCTTATCTTGAACATACTGAGTTCATGTGAAAGCCAGAAAATTTTTCCAGAATTAAAAAAGACCAGGTCATGCATTGAAGTAATATAACACTAACCTCCATGGCCACTTTTTGTCACTGGAGTTTTTATTGTCATTTTCTATATCTGTCAGGGTGGGTGTATAAAGAAAAAATGTGCTTGTGGCCCATCGCAGCTCTGTGCTCTCTTCTGGAACACAATTTGTCATCATTCCATGACTCTGTGAAGTGCTAGTGTTTAGAAATGGTGTAACTGAAAGGTCCCATTTGCATCTTCTCATGAGGAAGGGCTGAGGCAGTTGGGCCTGTTCAGTCTCAAGAAGAGATGACTGAGAGGGGACCTCATCAGTGTCTCCAAATAACTGAAGGGAGGGTGTCAAGACGATGAAGCCAGGATCTTTTCCATGGTTCCAGTCAAAAGGGCAAGAGGCAATGGGCAGAAACTGATTTACAGGAAGTTTCACCTGAATATGAGGAAGAAATTTATTGTGCAGGTCACCACACACTAGAACAGATTGTCCAGAGAGGGTTTGGAATCTCCCTCAGTTGAGGTATTCAAGAACTGTCTGGATGCAGTCCTGTGCTATGTGCTCTAGGATGACCCTGCTTGAGCAGGGAGATGACCCACTATGGTTCAACCTTATACATTCTGTGATTCTTTTTCCTCACCTGCATTTATAAATACAGCTAACGAGGCTGATCTTTTGCATGCCTAATCCCTAGTTCATCAGCAGATACTGGCAATACCCTCCCTCTGATTCTGCAGTTTCTACTCTTATATATTCAAATCAGATACTTGCTGTGGTAGAGCAATAAGCAAATGTCTTCAGAGAAAATTGAAAACATCCTAGAAATCTTTTGAGGACTAGAGAGACTAGTAAAATGACATGTCATTTGTATTTAATCCCCCCTAAGCGATTTTGAGCTTTCATGGTGGATTCATCTAAGTGAGCCTAAGTCACATCATCTCAAGCTGTACATCTTTCTGCAGTTTCACAGTGTGAGGATTGATGCAAACATTTTCTTCAGTACACAGAGATATTAATCTACAATATTTTAGTCATTAGCCCCAGGTTAAAAGCAAAACATTTAAAACACAAATGCACAGATCTAAGCTTCCTAGGATTTCTGATATCAAGCTTCCTACTTTGATGCAAGCAGCTAAAAAGCACCTATGGCTGAGTTTCTGAATATATAGGCTAAAGTCATGGTTTGGTCAACTTGGTACCATTCAAAACACAAAAATTGAAATTTTATAGGTATCACAGCAAAACAGAAAAGGTTAGTTTCTAAAAATTAAAGCTGAAGTCACAGTTCCTATCAAATAAATCCACTAGAAGGGTTTTGCTTCAATTTTCTGTTTATGAGTTAATTAAGAGCTGTAACTGTTTTTGCATATATATCTTTATGTAGTGATGCAACATACAGTTTCTAAGAATAGTTACTTGTGAGCCATTTGTTGAGTACTTGAAATTCAAAACAGGAATCATACTGAATTGAAGTTATGTTGACACTGCTATTTTTGCCTGATTGAAAATGTGAACTATGTTAGTGAACTCACTTTACATAACTATCCTCTTCTATTGGCTTAGTATTATCTATTTCCACAAAAACTCCTGCCAGAAAATGTCATACTTATAGATAGTGAAGACATATTACAAAGGAAAAACATAGGCACTGCTGAAGCCAATCTGTTTCTTAAAACTGGTATCTGTTACTGTCTCAAAGTTTTCATTTTTTAGCGGCAGTATCACCCATACTTCACACAGTTCCAGTTACAGATGCAGGATTCAAAATGCATCTGAAAATAAAAGGAGAAAAAGAGACAAGCAACAGCAAAAACATATTTTCTAGCATCTTACATATCAACATTTCATTTCAACATTGTAAAATTATGATTTGAATCTTGTGATGAAGTTGATATTTGTATATATTTCTTCAGAAAGTGGGTGCTTACAAAGCAGACTCTACTGAATGAAGGCTGATATTATTTCCTTCTCTGCATTCTTTATGGGATAAAAAGATGGACTTCAGCCACTCCTAAATATGGAAGGAGATCACAGCTTTTTACTGTAATATAAAGTTGATGACATTCATACTGTAATCCATTAGAAGCTGAGCTGAACCATCAAATTAATTTCGACTGTAATCCCAAGTACTTCAAATCCAGTTCTGCATAACGGAAATTTAAATACATTAAGTCAGTCAAGATCTCCAGCTCTTCATTGTGCTGTTAGAGATCTAAAAAAAAATAATTATTAAAGAGAATATATGATATTTTTACCGGCTAAGAATTAATTTCAATACCGGTTGAAAAGCATTACAGATATTTTGTAGGTTTTTTTCAGTTTTTCACTTTACACAACAGACAATAAATATTCAGCATCTTTTTCATTGTTCAGTCTTATTGATTTCTTTTTTATTTCTGCAAACACATGAGCTCTTGGTTTACATTTTACATTAATATCCCTCATTACACTGTTCTGATCACTATGTAATTATTCTGTGTATAAATGCAAATATAGTTTTCTGACATTCAACTTTGTGCACTAGTGAAGTTAAAGCAGCTATTTATTTACAATAGCATGATACACCTAATGCCAGGAAATCAAAATCATACTCAGGTTCAAAATTCACTAAATGTTCAGCAATAGGGGGTAATTCAAGCTGTTGCTGTATACTCCTTCAACAAGAAATACAGGAAATAGTACTTAATTATTGTGAGATAATCAGTTAGACATAATTTAATTTTCCAAACTTAAGACCTCCCAAGGCATAAGAACCTGAATTTTTAATAGGTTGATTGAGGGTTTGCTATTAAGAATGCTGAAGGTTCACTTAGAACATGTGAAGGTCAGTGAAATTCAGAACATATACGGACAATATACTTGGCATATACTTGTCAAAATGGTTTTTTTGGTCATTATATAATATTTAAGAATACTTTTAATATACTCCCAAAATACCTACCAGCATTAAATTTTGTTCTGGAAACTCCAGGATTCTCAAAACCATCTACAGAAAAAACAAAGAATAAATCACGTGTAAGTCAACAGCATATTTGTGTTCATGTTTCCCTGTTTCTTTGGATTTCAATTGCACTGAATTTTAAAGTACATTTTAAGAGTTTTTAAGATTTAGGAGTTTTTATTTTTTCTGTGCCTTTTGTGTCTGTCTAATTTATTTAATCCAGCTGCCCTCTTTCCATTCAGCAACTTATAGTGATGTTGAAATCAAGAACCATAATCCTTAAAGACTTATTTCTGTCTACACCATTCTTACTGGGAAAACAAACAAAAAACAAACAAAAAAATCGGGGGAAAAGTAGTACAAACAAAACCCTTCCTAATTATTTCATATTTCATTTGTTCTCAAAACAGAGAACTTTCTTAGCCTGTCTGGAGGGGATGCTCAAGTTGAAGCAAAGTGGTGCAAAGGAGGTGAGTCACTGCATTGTGTGGCATATTGATAATTTTTTGCCTTCATATACCAGGAATTTGACTGAGAAGTTAACTTCAGTGACACCATCTACTCCAAAAAGAAGAAAAGTATATCTAATTCCTCCTCTCTGCTCTCATCTTTACAATGAGAAGAAGAAGAGAGCATGTATTAGAATTTAGTTCAAAAGTAGTAGCTCATGTCCCTGAGTTCAACAAAGGCTCCCAGAACTCTTAGTTCAATAGAAATTTGCACAAATAGCATAGTTCACTCACATTTCAAAATGGACAACAGTCTTTAATGTATAACTCTCTAAGGAGGTTCCCCTTTTGCAGTCTCCTAGCCTCCATGGCACCATGAAAAATTTTGGTGCCTTGAGAAAGATCATTATTTCCTTTATATGGTTCTTTAGAACTAACTGTGTCTGTTGGTTTTTCACAAAGTATTGAGCTGAACAGTAGGGAGAATCAGCAGCAATTCGGTCTATCCTAATGAACTAAAAGAATCCACAGAACTCATCCCTGCTCTGGAATTCATTCACCTCTTCTATTGAAAATGAGAACATTGTCCCTTGAACGGTGTAGTCTGGGACATTTATGTGAGGTCCATATTTGAAAGTTAGAAGAGACACGGGGTCATTGCTAAAAAGCAGTGGCCATTTTCCCTCAGTTTAGAGAACAAGAGCTTTGCAGTTCAGACTTGAGCATTTCCAAAGCGTTTATCCCTTTTTTCCAGAGAACACTCATGTACTGCTTTAATTGACTAGCAGGCTGTGATACTCTGGCTCAGATGGAACTATCTGAAAAGAGAGCATGAATCTTCCCAATGAGCAGTGTGGTACAATTAGTTTGGAAAATATTCTGGAGTACATAAAGTACCCAAAATATACTGTGATAGCCAAACATGGTCCATCAAGTATGAATATGGTTCCAAAGAAGAACAGAGAAAAAGTATTTGGCAGTCTTGGAAATGGTAGAAAGGGATTTCTTGGTATGTTGCCTGTAAGAAAAATGTGGATGAATGTCTTCATCTTTTGAGTTTCTCCTCTTATGAATTAGTAGTAATTATTTCTATAGACATAATTAATTTCTTTGTTTCTTTATAATCTCTCAGAATGTAAGGCAATCTAACTAGTAATAATAATTACAGCATTAGGTTTCTCCCTCTCTTTCTCTCTCTCTCATTCTTACAACTGTCATTTAAGTGATACAACTTCAATGATGATCTTTATTACCTTAATATTTCTTATTTTGCACAGACTGGTATACAAACATACAAGCTAGGGAAGACAGAATTAAATTACCTCAAAGAATTTTTCAATCTTTTCACAAGACTGATACTTCTTCTTTTCTTTTTTTTCTTCCAAAAACAATCTAAGCAAATTAGTTGAAATTGCTGAATATCTATGTGAGACCTTCTCAGCTTCAATATTGAACACGAAAATAAACCCATTCCTTTTATAATTCTGCACAGAAAAGTATTAAGACATACCAATTATACAACTATTTTTGGAAGGCAAGAATGTAATTTTTGTCATGCTGAGGTGTCACTTTAGGGTCAGAGTTTTCAATTGCAATATGTATTTTCAAGGTACTTGGAATTCATCTGCTCTGTGTATATACTTGAACAGGAACATTAGAGGGGCAATCCAAAAATCGACCTTGTGAGCTACCTGCTGACCAAAAAGAAAATAATGAAGGCCAGGACAAGAGTAGGATCTGTAATTCTACTTCTTTCTGGAAATGACTTTCATGCTGAGGCCTAGAAACCTCTTCAGAAGTTACCACACTGTGACCAGAGCAAAAGAATAACCTAGAGGACTACTAAAAGTGCCTGTTTAGGAAATGGTACTCTCTTTAATTTCTATATCCTGCCTCAGGAATGTTTTTATTTCTTTAATATTCAAAAATAAACCTAGTATTAAAAGGACAGGTTTTAAAGCTGTAATGCTGTGTTTGCTCGTGGTTGTTGTCGTTCTGTTACTTCTCATATCTAGTGCAATGAATCTTTCAAAATGTCCTTGCATTTTGCAGAGTGGCATTATTTTATCACTTACCTCTTCCTTTTTCCGGCACTTTCTGGTGCATACTGTCCTATGTTTGATACTGAGGAAACTTCCCATATGGCTGGAGAATACATTTTTGTAGGCATTTGGGCTGAAGAAAATATTAATGCATTACATGAAGATGGGAGCAACTATCACAACTATGTTTTCTTTGCATTTTAAAAAATGGCTTCTGCTAAATTTCTTGGGGATGCCCATATCTGTAATTTGACTAAATGCAATTAATATATTTACTTATGCTACCTGAGACACACAGTGCCAGAAAGTATGCAAAAAAATTCTATTGAACCACATGTGTCTCTAGCACATAGGACTGATTTGCTCAAAGGAAGACATCTTTATCTTGATTGACCTTCAAAAGCTCACTTATTTAGCCTTGTGGAAGAAATGGGCACTTTTCAATCCTAATTCATGACATTCTAAGGTAGACACCTAGATCAGCTTAGTAACTCAACCTAAACACATCCTGAGACTGGTTTTGGTTTGTTGTGGTTTTTTCTCCCTCAATTTATTTTAAAGAAGCCACATATCACAGGCTTTTCTGCGCATCTTTGCCGTGCAGGCCTACATTTCTAAATAGGACAAACTCCAGTCCTGGCTTTTGGAGCTGGTTCTTCAGCTGGAGGATGCCAAGTACCCAGGCTTGGGAGTGTTCAAAAATGCTGTTGTAGTTGAGGGAATCAAGCCTAGAAAAACCTGCACAATTCCAGTAGTGGCTGACCCAGATGGTTTCTGACAGTTCATGGCTTCTGAGGTTGGAGACATCAAATTACCCAACTCTCATGTATGTACAAAAGTCTTTCACTCTGCATGCCTCTTATATGCTCCCAAAAAACCTGATCACAGAAACCATAAAGTTGATCTTTAAGTGCCAGACAAAGTACAACTGATTTCACAATCCCAAAACAATGTATTTTGGTCGAGGCACTCTTGCTTCTTTGATTAAAAGTGTACTGATTTTCATTCACAAGATGCTCTGAATCACCCTTCTCTCCAAACAGCACTGAAGAAAGGAGGCTTTAGCAGCTACTAAGTCTGTAGTCACTTTTAAATTTATTATTTGCAGATCATGAAATCAGCAGATGTTGACAACTTTGTTACAGACCTCACAGGAAATAATGCAAAATTTAAAAGCTCAAAGTGGTTTTACTGAAAGAAATAAATATATAATTAGGGTACTATTACAATTCAGATTTTCCAATATTTTATTTCACAGCTACTATGACCTAACTACTTGTGGTTAACTTAGAAAACTTAAGTTCACAGACCATTGACTGCATGGCCTGCAACAGCCACTCAGAAATCATTATGGTCTTTATGTTAAACCAGTTTACATATAAAGACATTAAGACACATTTGGGAGTGAAATAGGTCCAGCTAGGGTCAGTAAAAGGTGTCTGAGATGTATAGCAGAACTTGCATGTAATAGAAGCATGCAAATGGTCAAATTATTTAGTCAAGAAAAGAGAAATATTGAAAGGGACCTGAATCAAGTTATCAATACAACAAAAACATAAGGGGGAAAAAAAAGAAAAAATAGTTACTGTAATCTGGATTGTCTCATAGTGTATTAAAACACCACAACACCATAATATAAGGAAAATAGAAGACAAATATGCAATGTGTTACAAAATATGCTTCTACACCAAATAGCCTTAGCAAAGAGAATTAGTACTGCAGAAAATCATGGAAGAATTGGTTTCAACTAGGTCTTAAAAGAACAGACAGATAATTTTATACCCACAAAAACATTTGTTACTATAGTAGCTAAGATAACGATAAGGCTAATCAGATCTCTTTTTGTGGGGTATACTCTGATGTCATGCTGCAGCCAGGAAGGAATTATTTGTATCTGATGTAAACTATAATTTAATGCAGCTGGTTACATGTCCTGTGGAGAAAGCTTCTGCTAAAACATTAGGTGAAGGCAGTACTAAAATCACTCCTTTGCACAGTGACTGTGAGCTAGAATAACCAATCTTAGCAGTGATATCTAAATTTAGTTATGGGTGAGATAGTTAAACACATTATTAAGAATAGCAGTGTAGATTATTTTTCCTTGAAAAATGCACTATTTTACTTACAAAAAATATTAAAAGCTAAATTGTTTTAATTTTAGTTTGCTTAACTTTTATGTCTTTAATTTAGACTTTTACATAAAACTTGCAGAAAAACAATAAAATGCAAAGTAGCTATGGAGAAGCTACATAAAACAGGAAGGATTTGGTGCCTCTGTTCATTTTTGGCTTGCACTTATTATAAAACCATGATTTCCTGGGATTTCTTATCAATACAACAAAAGCAATAGCAGCATAAAAATGTTATATTGATAACATGCAAAAATCTCAAAACTGAACTGATGCTGAAAGGTAAGGTTTCCATACAGTTTTTCCTTGAGAGAAGTATGTTGTAAGTCAGATTCTAGAAATCCAGTTAATTTATCCTTTTAATTGAGGTTCTCTTTCAAGTTGTCAAACTTATAACCGTTCCTTTAATTAGCTTTCCTTTTTCTCTCAATGCTGAAAAATAAGTTATTTTTACCACCTTCAGGGTAAAAGAGAAAAACAGTGATCCCCACTTTTTTTTTTAACGATTTTGCAAATTTCAATATAACAGGATGTACAGATATAATCATCAAAAAATTTATTAGTACCTTTCCCTGGTACATAAAAGACTGGCCTGGACATGCTACTGGTCTGCAGAATAACAAAATCTTTGTCAAAGCTTTCAACTAAAGTATGTGTTCTTTTTTTAACAAATGGAGAAACTGAAACCCAGGGTGGTGAAATGACTTGCCAAGGTGACCAGACAGACCAATGTCAGGAATGTTCCTAGAGGTTAGGTCTCCTGGGAACTGCTCCTCTGGAATATGCACCTAGAGCCATCTTTGACCAGAAGATAAAGTTGTCTGACAGCTGGTCCTATTGAACATGAAATTTCAACACTATGTTAGCAAGTAGACATTTGTAAAGAAATATTTACTTCATTGCACTTCAGTAATAATAGAGTTACACAGGAATGGGTATAATTACCAGACAATAAAATTAAAATTAGGTTTCTAGAGGTAGTTTCATGGTCTATGAAGAAGGTGTTTAGGTAACTATTCAAAAGTCTTTGTTTTGCAAAGTAAGTCAGCAGTTACTATGCTTATATATACAAGTTACTATGCTTGGATATATTCTGTGTCATTTAGGCAAAATATGTGGAAAACAGTGAGTCAGACTGGGACTTCTCCTTTGCAAGGAGAAACATGAGAATCAGAATATATGTGCAACACATATTGCTTTTTCTGAACAGCTCTATAAATATGCATCTATTTAAAACCATGGGGAGAAAGCTTAGCCCAGATCAGCTTCAAATCAGACTTTCGTGCCATGTTCTGAGCATCTTGGGATGAAAATATTTCTGTGGAAGAAGCTGCTCTACCTCAGCAATAAGGCTGTTAGCTACAAAGTATTTTCAACTTTCTTCTTGGGAGTGCGGGCAGGGAGGGGGGAGTTCTCTTTCTTCTTTGCAATAGATAAAATTACATAAAAATATATAGACTGGAGTTAATGCAATCCACATACACATTGTGTGACTACTGATCACAGGAGGATCACTGTGTGACCTAATGTGACGCTATGATCACCTCTACAGCAAACAAATAAAACATCACAAACGTTAGTAGTTGGAACCAGGAAAAGCAGAAGTAGTCAAATCTACCAAGGAAAAATGTTATGTAACATTGGGTGAGGAGATACGGGAAACTGAACAGAGGTACTTGATGTTCTTACAGACACCCTAAAAAAGTCATCTGCCCTCCTGATGCCCCTCCAAAAGACAAGAGTCACTGCTAGGCCCTGTGTCATACCTGCCACTCCTGTGTGAACGTTTAAGACACTATATGGCATCTCAAAGGACACCACTTACCCATGTTAGGCACCTGAATTGCTTGTCATATTTCTGTGCACAGCCCTGGAGAACATGCAGTCAAAATATATGGAGCAAAAAAATCTATCTACATTTAATGTGGAGTTCAGTAAGTAAGGCTGCATCTAAATTGCTTGGTAAATGTCTCTGTGGTAGGCTGGCAAGTCCTGATCCCCTTATCATTCAAGTCAGAGACCTGTTAGCAGTGCAAAGTGGTGGCTTTTCAGTCTGCACACCTGAGTTTCCATTCCATAAAAGAAATTGCTAATTTTTTCAAAGGAATATATTTCTAAATTTAAGATTTTTCCAGGGAAGGTTTGAGTAAATGTCTTTTTACTTCATGCTAAGAATGTGGCAACTGAAGTAGACTTCATAATCTGGTTCGATTTTTAAGAAATGTGTAGGAAAAAGGTGAGCAATAAGACTTGCCTGTGTGTAACATGCATGAAATTGGTATTCATTATCCCAGAATGTCTGTTGCACAAAAAGACACTGATCTAATATGTGTCAGGCCATAATACGGAGAATGGAAGATTGCTTGTGCTTTCCTCTTCATGGCTGCTTTCTCAGTACTTTCAATCAGCTTTTCTGGCAGCAACTTAGGCAGCAATAAAAGTATAACACAAATTTCTCTTCATTTCAAACTGTTACAATAACAGATTAAAATTCCATACTTTGTCAGCAGTCAAATAAAGCAGATAAACCTAGGTAGTGTGAAAACACTGCAAGGTCTGTGAACACTAGACTGAGTAAAGTATAAAATACATATTCTAAATGAAGGTAATTCATCAGTTAACTGTAGCATGCATCTTATGCAATCATTAATTTCAGGTTGTTTCGATAAATCACAAACTTCAACATACTTATGAAAATGCAATTTCAAGACAAATATGAAATTATGAAATTTAAATGATGCCTATTAGGCCTAGCAAAGGTTAATTGATGGATTTATCATATGATGTTAAAATGTACCGAGAAATAATATATCAAATAATAATGAATCCAATTCATATTATAAAGTGCTACATTTATTCTAGTGCAGTAAATCTTGAATCTCAACAGGAAATTGTGCTTCCTTTGTATATCTTTGTTAACCAAGTCTGGGTTTATGCTGATCAAAACAATCAAAAAACATCAATCAGAAGTTCAGCAGAGTTCAACCATCAAGAAGATAGGCATATAAGCAGATATTGAATTACTTAAATGCCAATTATATTAAAAGTTGTTTTTCTATATGTTAACACTATACTGTTAAACTTTTTTCATTGGTTGCATATGCAGACACTAACTATCACAGGAAAACAATTT